>APFE031194177.1:34545-153445 GCA_000404065.3 Pinus taeda | reverse complement strand
AATATAATATTTTATGAGTTGTTTTGTTTTTGCGTTTATTTATTTTTAGTTTAATTAAGCCATATTTAAACTAAGCCGCAGGTACTAGCTATATGTAGCCCTTGTTTTATAATGGAAATTATATTTATTAAAATTATTTTAAGTGATTAATGGAAACATTAAATATTAAGATTAATTTAAATGATGGAAATTATATATATTAAAATCAATAGTGATAAATACTTCCGATCGGGGTGCGAGCCAGCGGATTACCACATTAAGTCAGGATTAATGGTCAGTATAGCGTAGGCTAGTGGTGTGTGTTTGCTTCTGCTTTTGTCTTTGGTACCCGATAGGCACCATCTCCATTTCACTCTGCTTCAAAATTCTCTCCTCCCGTATGGGAATTTGGATGGCTTTGGGCAGGGGGCATAATGTTGAAGTATGTAGGTGTATTGCTGGAGAAGTTGGGGGTTTGGGCTATGGGGATGTCTGCAAGTTCACCTGCATTGTGAGAGGAAACCTCTGTAAGATAGCCATGCACAGCCAGAGGGGGGTTTACAAAAACCTAGGAATGGGGAAGGAGGAGAATTATTGCAGGCGGGAAACCTAGCAAGGAATTGAGATTGGCTATGGCAGGAGGGATGGCAATGGCGGCATTATGGGGCTCAGGGATGGGTGGATACCTAGGTTGAGTCCTCTTTTTGCTAATTGGGCAGATAACAATGGGCATACTAGCTAAGTTAGGCAGACAGCGCATAGGCAGTTGCACCTGTTTACCTGGGATGGGGGAGACATTGCATGTTGCACTGCTGCTAAGGGGGAGCATCTTTTGCGAAATACAACCTTAGGTGCAGGTCATGGATCGGCCCCTTCCGTGGAACCTACCTGCAACCATGAGGAGCATGGTATTGCAATTGAAACAGGGGGGTTGGAAGCTGGCGGGATGGAGCAATGCAACCCCACCACTTGTGTGCATGCACCTTGTTATAATACTTTGAAGTTGAAGTTTAATCAAGTTACAGTTTGCCTCATTATACAACACTGGGCGAGAGAGACTATGGCACGACCTACAAAAACCCGAGGCCACAGTAAGAAACCCCGTGCGACAAGGCAAGACACAGAACCGGGACCATGGGGTGGTCGACGGGGTCGGAATATGTGGAATAATTAATTAGCGAAGTGGTTGTCACTTACCAAGAGGGAACCAATAAAAAAATTTGAAATTTGTTAGAAGAATGGGAAGCAGAAGTGAAGTAGGAGAGCGAGGCGGATACAGAATTGGAGGACTAGAGAGAACTCGTCCCGGACCCTGAAATATAAGAGGCAGAATCACCTAATTCAAGCGGACCCTCTACCTATACTAGTTGATGAAAAACCTTTTCGGAAAGGAGATGGAGCAAATCTCAGTAGGCATGGTAGTCACAATTCAAGGAATGTCGAATTACAAGCAGGAATTTCAGAAGGTGTAATTTCAACTGCACAAATAGGATGTCCACCTTGGCCGAATTGAGCAACACTTGCCATGTATCTTGGTCCAGACATAGCTACATAGTACGAATGTCAAAGATCCAGCACCGGTGGAATCAGCGTCAGCTGAACAGCATGACTAGCAAGCCTTATTTCAGATAGTTTTGTTTATATATGCGGATAGCTTTTAAATTTCCCTATGCAATTATATATGTATGTAGAACTCTAGAGTATGGAAGTGGGCAAGAATCTGAAACCTATATTGCTTGGATAGAGAGACTTAAAAAATTTTGTTACTAGTTAGCATATAATGCGGATATGTGGCCAACAAACTTGGTTTCCCATTGGGCAAGTTGAGGCTACCTAGCCAGTTCTATGTGGTGTATATTTGCTCTATAATTAATGAAAAATGAGGATCTACCAAGATTAACAAAAAAAAAAAATAGTGATAAATAAGTGTCATCTGGTAGTTTAGTTTTAATCAGAGAAATTAGAAAATACATAATAAATAGTTAATTTAATATGACTAGACTAGATATATAAGTAATTAGTGTTTTTTATTAGAAGGTATTAAAATAAGAAAATTATTTTTTAGTTTTTATTGGACAAATTAAAAAATACATAATAAATAGTTAAATTTAATATGATTAGATATGTAAGTAATGAGTTTTATGTTAGAAGGTATTAAAATAAGAAAAACATTTTTTAATGTAGGCTTCTTTGAGTAGAATTATTTAGAAAAATGTTTTCTGATTCATCACATGAAACTATTATTTGCCAATGCGTTTCGAACTAACTAATGTAGTTTAAACTATTATTTGCCAACACGTTTCAAAAACTAACTAATGTGGTTCATCATCACGAAGATAAGATGGAGAAAATCTGATTTAGCAAGAGTATATAAAGAGAAAAAAGTCTCAAAATTATTGTTAGAAAATTTATTAAAATAAATCAAAATAACGATTGGAAATAATAATAAATTAATACAAACAATTATTATGATTATTTATAGTACTTATAAAAAAAAAGAATTAGAGGGTAATCTTTATTAAATGAGGGTAAGTAGTATTAAGGAATAATTATATATTAAAAAGGGGAACAAGTGGTATAAGATAATTAGATAAATAAGGAAAAAATAAATAAAGTTAATTAATATTAAACATTAGAATAAATATAAGGGGAGAATATAATAAGACTAAAAATGAGGAAAAGAATAATATTGAGGAAAATTATTGATGAAAATAAGGAAATTTAAAATATAATAAATTAAATATAAATAGATATTATATCAATACTTTAGGATAATAAAATAAAAATTAAGGGTTAGGATAATAAAATTAAGGGCAAAACGAATTGTGGGTCCCATCAGATTTTCATTATAAATTTGACGCATGTGAGAGTTCTAAAATCGACTTCAAAGCGTTAGATTGTTAATGACAATTTCGGCCTTTTTTGGCATCGGATATTCGACATCAGTCCTGTCGAATATCTGATGCTTAATAAAGTTGTCGACTATCCAACACATTCCAACGACAAATTGCTCAGCTCCAATGTGTCAGTTATCTAACATCAATAAGTCGCATATACAACGAATAGTCGTCAAAATTTGGCCTTATTTGTACTAGTGGGTTGATCTCGATGAAGCATGACCTATCTCTTCTATGTTGCATCGTCCCTCAAAACATTTGCATCAACAAATGCACCAATGCGTTAGTGAGACATTATTTGTTAGTTGTCCAATGGGAAAAAATTTGTATGGTAGTCTCTAGCTTTCAGTGATCTAGGAGATCCAAAAAAATAATTAAAAATCAAAGTGTTCAAATTCTCTCAAAACCAACACCAAAACATAGAGCTCGTCATGTTGATTTCAACAACGCTTAATCACGTCAATTTGACATCATATGAGAAAGTTAACACATTTTGAAGTTTTGGGAAAACATGCAAAATGTCAAAGTTGCAGGTTGACTATGAAGGTACATATGTTGAAATGGCATTTTGTACATTGATGTGGTACTGACATCATCTAATGGTTGGGTGGTATGAATTGTCAGGAGGGATCCAATTAGAAGTCAACATTTGGGTCAGTTGCATGAGGACACGTGGTGCACTATAATTGGGTTGAATGTTTAGGAGATGGGCCAATCACAGAATGACATGTGGCCCAATTCCAAGGCACCATGTGGCACTCAGGACTATGCCATAATTTGTTAATTCGACTAACAGGATCCATAAGATTCAACCTCATGACCTCCATTACACAAATTGACCGCCCAACTAATCAGGTTGCATGACTGACTTATTAATTCAGGTCAATGAATTTTATTTAATGTAAGTGGTCGAGTGGTTGGGGAGAGGGTCAAGCCCAGTTGTTGGTCATTTGTGATCTATGTGATCGAGAGCAGGGAGCTAGGGTTGGGTATGTGGCACCACTGCCCAAGCCCATAGCATGTGGTTTTATATGCCTGACAAAACCATCAGCGGAGGAATTAAAGGGGTCATGCGCATGGCATGACTGCCCATGCCCTTGGCCACTTGACAGTTGTAAACCATGCAAGGACCCAGGAGCAAGGTTGGTGGTGGGGGCTTCGACCCATATTAAAAAAATATTTAATATTTAAAACAAACAAAGCAACGAATGATGAGTGGGGAGGATCTAACCCCGGCCCTGCGAAGTACCAACCTAAATGCCTGAACAATTGGGCTAGGACAATTTTGTTGCCAAGTTAGCAAGGTTGAGACCTATTGAGTTGTAGTTGTAGACCAGTATGGTAAAGAGGGGTTATTTTACTCAATTGTTAACCTCCAGAAATGATTCTCTCAAGTTGAGGGAATTGACTACGAGGAAACCTTTTCTCCTGTAGCAAGGTATTCATCCATTAGATCAATTCTTGCACTAGTTGTGCAGATGGGGTGGAAGATCCACCAGATGGATGTAAAAACAGAACTTATCAATGGTGTTATTGAGGCGGAAGTATACATCGAGAAACTAGAATGTTTTGATACATTTGATTAGGAGTATCATGTGTACAGACTCAAGCGAGCATTGTACAGTGTCAAACAGGCACCCTGAGCTTGGTACACCAGGATCGATAGTTATCTCTATGGATTGGGCTTCACCAAAAGTGAAGCAAATGCGAACTTCTATTATATTTTGGTAGAAGGTAAATTTCTTATCAAAATTTTATATGTTGATGATTTAATATTAACATGTGATGAGCAATTGATCAGCTCTTGCAAGGAGGACCTTGTAATGGAATTTGAGATGCAGGACATGGGTCTCATGCACTACTTCCTCAGGTTGGAAGTATGGCAAGGCGATGGGGAATTGTTTGTGTCTCAAGGGAAGTATGCCACCAAGATATTGTCGATATTTTGCATGGGGAGTTGTAAGCCCATGGAGACACCTCTAGCGACCAACTGGAGGAAGGAGGATGCTACTTCAGGTGAAGATGTGGATGCTACCATTTACCAATAACTAGTCAATTCACTAATGTATCTTCTGAACACACGACCAGATATGTGTTATGTAGTCAACCAGCTGAGCCAAGCTATGGTTAGGCCAACCAAATTGTATTGGAAAGAAGTTAACCATGTTTTACGGTACCTCAGAGGCACTACCCAATATGGATTATGGCACAGACAGACAAAGGGAGTGAAGTTGTGTGGCTTCATAGATGCAGATTGGGCAGGGAGTCCATCTGACCTGAAGAGAAAATCAGGTGGAATTTTCTGTGTTGGGTCTGCATTGGTTTCCTGGTACAACAGGAACCAAAGATTTGTGGTGCTCAATTCAACAGAAGTTGAATACATGGCTGCAAGTCAAGCAACATGTGAGGCGATCTGGATGAGAAAGATACTTGTGGGATTGTTTAGTTAGATGATGGATCCAACTATGATCTATTGTGATAATAAGAGTTTCCTTAAGGTCTCTAAGAATCTGATATTTCACAATCGATCCCAGCATATAGATATCTGGTATCATTATTTATGGGACTGTGTGCAGAGGCAGATAATGTTAATATAATACATTCCAATAGAGGAACAAGATGTTGACATCTTGACAAAGGCTTTGTCAAGAGGGACGTTCAAATTCCATAGGTGCAAGACAACGGTGGTTGATAATCCCTTCTTGCTAAGAGCGAGTGTTGAGAAGTGTAGCAAGAAAGTCTCAATTTGACTATGCCTTGGTCAAATTGAGAAAAATTGAATTTCCACATCAGCAGACAACTTGGAGGCTATTAATTGGGGTGACATGGACCTTGTCACTCAATTAGCTTAGTAAATTTGAGTTAGAGGGCCTGGAGTTCAGTTAAGCATGTGTGTTAGATTTTAGGCTTTTGTGGAAGTTTTTTGCAGTGGTATGATCCGGATTGTCCACAGTCTTTTGTTCATTGAGTCGACGTTTCAAACCCCAAAGGGGGTCCATCATCAGGACAAATCAGAAAGATAGAAAATGAATGAAAGATTGTTGAGAGAAGAAGACATGAACCTCGGTATAAATAAACCAAGAACCCTAATTTTATATAAGGGCCGACACTTGATCTCAGGAAATTTAATTATTTATTTAATTATTCAAAAATGGTTCAGGATTATTTCAACTTATCTAATTATTGATTATTTTATGTTAGTTTAGTTAATTTTATTTAACTAATTAATAGCAATCAAGGTCAATTATTTCCAATTGTTTTTAGTAAACTAGTTCTAATAGTTGATGGAACTAGTGGAAGGTGAGTTGTGCAGTGGGACAATAGTCTAACTCAGTGATCATCCAATTAACTTATCAATCAACTCAAAATAGCTAGTGCATGAAAAAAAATTGAGTTCCCCAATTGTGGTGGAGATTCCAAGGCAATGTAACAAGCAATTGTAAACTAGTTTGAGTGTACAAGTGTTGCATGCAGTCAGATGATTAATTCTTTGCAATTGTGCAATCAATTAGAGGAAAATTCCTAAAAAGTAGGGGATAATTCCTCATGATTTGTGCAAGGAAATATGGGTTCAAGCATAGGTAGAAATAGACGAAGTCTGGGTCAGAGATTCTCATTGAGCAGAGAGACAGGTTATTCACTTGCAGGTTCTAGTTAGAGTGAGCAAGCAATTGTAATACATTATTTATTCATCTAATTAATGCAAAGAGGCTTGAGGGTTTTTTCCCAATTGGATTCCCCTAGAAAAATATTGTGCATGTGTGGTATTTTATTATTGCATCTTTGTGAATTTTGTTCTAAATTGTGAATTAATTTCCGTAGAGTAGTAGAGTAGAATTGTGTCTCATGATTTTAGATTAAATTTCTTGAGCAGTTGCAACTCTATCACCAAATTTCTACAATGTTGAGAAGTGTAGCAAGAAAGTCTGTAATTGACTTTGCCTTGGTCAAATTGAGAAAATTTGAATTTCCACATTAGTTGGACAATATCATAGAGTGTCTCACTATGATAGGCCATCAAATGCCCTTGTTGAATGAGGACCACACCAATGGCATGGTCAGAGGCATTTGCCTAAATCTGAAATGGTTGTTGCAGGTATGGCAAGGTGAGGAATAGTGCAAAGCAAAGGTTGTGTTTTAGTTCATCAAATTCCTTCTATTGTGACTTAGGAGAAAAAAAAAACTTTGCTTTTGCTCCACCCTTGGTCATGTGACTTAAGGGCCAAGCGATATAAGAGAACTCCAATAGGAATATTTGATAAAAGTTAGCAAGGACCAAGAAGTTGTGAATCTCTTTTAGATTTGTCAAGCCCAACCAATCCTGAATGACTTGGATCTTGGCTCGACGAACATGTAAACCCTACTCATCAATAATGTAGCTTAGGTATTGGACCTTATCAATGTTGAAGGAGAATTTTTCCAAGTTAACACGTATCTTCTTATTGTCGCAAAGTATGAAGGACCTGTTGAATATGTTACAAGTGTTCTACCCAACCCTTGTTGAAGAGGAGGATATCATCTAGATATACAACAACGAAAGATTTGGTGAAAGGACATAATATATCATCTATCAACCTCATAAAAGTTGTTGGGGCATATATCAAACCAAAGGGCATGACCAACTATTCAAAATGACCCTCCTTGAACTTGAAAGCAATATTCCACACATTCGTTGGTTCTATTGGGACTTGGTGGTAGTTGGACTTCAAATCAATCTAACTGTAGTACTTACCCCCCTTGAGCTAGTCAAGAAGGTCGTTCATATAGGGAATCAGGTACTGATTACTGACTATGATTTTGTTCAGGGCTTGATAATCAATGTAGATTCACCAAGTCCCATCTTTCTTCTATAAGACTATAATTGGGTTTCCACAGGGCGAGGAACTTGCTCGGATGTGCCATTTTTGGAGTAGCTCTTGGATGTATCGCTTGATTTCCTTATTTTTTAGAAGAAAGTAGCAATAGATTATCCCATTGGGTAGAAGTGCATTGAGGGTTAGGTCAATTGAAGGCTTAACCTATAAGTGGAGAGGTACCCTTATAGGTGAGGAGAAGATGTCTCTATACTCTTCCATGACCTTATCCACTTTCCTTCGCTTCTTGGATGAGCCCTGTGGGGAGGCCATGGATGTGGCCATACTATTCTCCTTACTTTGAGAGAAAATTAGGAATAAGACAAATTTCCCAGTATGGGAGATTACCTTATTGCATTGCTTTGATGAGATCAAAGAAATGGTAGTAGGTGGGGCTAACTCTAGTATGTTTTATAGTTGTCTGCCTAGAGTAATAATAACACTGCAAGGTATAGACTCATATACAACATGATGCTTCCATAAGTACGGTTGGCCTAATAAAACATCACAAACTTCAAGGGGAGCAACATCACACAATACCTCGTCCTTAAAAGGCTTGATGCTATAGGGAAGGTGGCACTATTGGCTAACGTAAAAATCTCACCCTTGGTGGAGCCACCCAATGGTATATGGATGCGGGTGTGGTGTTTTTTTACAAGCCCAACCACTTAATGACCTATGCTAAGATAAGGTTATTTTGACTCCCACTATCAACAATGAAATGTAGTGGAGAACCCTTCACCCACATTTGTGAGTGGAAGAGGTTCTCACCTTCTTTTATATGTTTGGGCTCACTTTGTTGGACCTCATTAAATGTCATTGAATGTATTTCCAGGTGCCTAAAATTCAAACAATTTAAAGTAGAATGCAGTTACCCAACGAGATTGCTATAATCAATCCCAATTCTCGAGTGGAAGTGGGAAGTCATATCTATTGGGGGGGGGAAAGAGAGAGAGGGAGAGAGAGTGGGGGAGAGGAGAGGAGGGAAGAGAGGTAAAAGGAGAGGAGAGAGAGGGAGAGAAGGGAAAAAGAGAGAGAGGGAGACAAAAAGATGGAGGGGGGAGAGAAGAGGAGAGAGAGAAGGAGATAGTGATAGAGTTGGAGGGCATAAAGAGAGAGAGAATGAGAGTGATGGGTGGGAGAGATGGAGGGAGGTGGGAGAAAAAGAGAGATAGAGGAAGGAAAAGAGAGAGGACTTGAAAGAGAGAAGGAGAGAGATATGGATTTGGAGGGGGGGAGAGATGGAGAGAAGAAGAAAGGCATAAAGAGAGAAAGGTGGAGAGAGAGAGATAGGGTGAAAAGGGGGATATGGATAAGAGTGGAGAGAGAGAGCAGAAGAAGAGAGAAAGAGATGGAGAGAAGGGAGAAGGAATATAAATTATTATATATAATATATAATAGAGAGAAGAGAGAGAGAGAGAGAGAGAAGAAAAGGTTTGGGTGGGTGATATAGAGAAACAAAGGGAGATATAGATATAGATGGAGGGGAGAGAGAGGGAAGAAGAGAGAGACAGAGAGAGGGAGGGAGGGAGGGATAAATATATATGAAGAGAGAGAGAGTATGTGTGTTTGTCAAGGTGATATAGAGATACAAAGAGGAAATATTGAGGTATATATAAATATAGATGGAAAGGGTAAAGAAAGGGAAAAAGGGAGAGACAAAAAGAGGGAGGGAAAGGTAGAAAGGGGGAGAGAGAGAGAGAGAGGGAGATAGACAGAAAATGGAAGAGAGAGAAAGAGAGAAGAAGAAAGAGACACACAAAGACAAATACATATATTATATGGTCTTGTTAACCATAGATAAAGAGGAAGTAAGGCTTTAACGAAAGTTAAAAGAAGTTGGATTTATAAAGCCATGAATATTTTGGTTTTTCATTGAAATAGATGCATTGATTTCAATGTAGATATTGGCTCTTGATCCTATTTGATTGATTTCACTGAATGCACTGATTTCAATGTCATTGTTGATTTCTAATCCTATTTGGTTGCTTGCACTAGATGCATTGATTTCAATGCAGATGTTGATTTCTAATCTTATTTGATTGCTTCCACTAGATGCATTGATTTTAGCGTAGATGTTTATTTTTTATTTGATGTAACTAGATGTATGATGTACATTAATTTCAAAGTAATTAGATTAAAAGTGTGCATTGATTTATGTGTAAGCACAAAAAAAATATTGACGATGTGCATTGATTTCTGTGTTACAGTAATTCAACCATAAATAAAATACTTGAATTTTCATCTTAAATAAGATGTTCACTTACTTGAAGAGTTTGCTTCTTGAAATTGTAAACTATTTGTAATTGAATACATTTTTATTATTCCCATTTTCTACCATTTTAACATTGTTAGTCACTTTGCATTTTATCGAGGTAATAGAAACAATTGTCATTGAAACTTGGGGTTTAACACTCCATAAGTCACATTGATCGACATTGGAGAAAGCTACTAATAATATTGGTGAGCAAGAGAGACAAGGTATGACGTTTACTACAATAGCTCGAGTTAAAGATTTGAATGGTCTGCAGTAGCTCTTCTCATATAATCAATATGAAAAGACGCCAAAATTAACAGGTGTGACAATAAGAATAGTAGAAGAAAATAGTTTGAGAATGATCACAACGAAGACTATTTGTAATTGACTACATTTTTATTATTCATATTTTCTAACATTTCAACACTGTTACATTTCCATTTTGTATTCAATTTTTTTATTTCATCATTTAAGTTATTAATAGTCTCTATCATATCAAAAAATTGAGGTAACTGAGAAAATTTAAAATTAAAATCGCCAGATTAATCTTAGACATTGTTAGCATATTTAAAATTGTAAAAAATGATTAGGTGTTCAACAAATTTTGTGTGATCGCGCACTACTAGAACCAACCTAGATCCACCTTACCCCGAGATATATCAAGGGATGAGAGGGGTCAAATCTCTCGAGGCACAAACATTTCCTGAAGTTTTGCACTCAAAAAAGAGGTTTGCACCTCAAGATATTTGATCCCTCTCGGCGCTTGATAGATCTAGGATTAAAATGGATCTAGGCTAATCTAGATATTTTCCTATTATCTATTCCTCATCCACTTTTTTATTATTTTATATCTTATTATTATTTATTTTTATGTTTTCTACATTATTTTATTTTAAGCTTCTACTTTTTCCTTATAACAATATTTGTTTTTTTTTTTTTCCAGTTTTTTTTATTGCTTTTTATTTTTCATATTTAATTATTTATCCTTTTATTATTTATTTATTTTTATTTTTGTATTCTTACACTTTTTACATCATTATTTATTTTTATAAATTTCATGTATCTTTTATTTATTCCTAATAAAGTATCTTTTTCTTTTCCTTCAATTCCATATAAACATTTTTTTTAACTTCATTTTTAAAATTCTTTAACCCTTTTCATGCCAATACTACTTTTAATTCTATAATCACCAGTACACATTTTAGAAAAAAAAAACAGTTATGATTTAGAAATTTACCCAAATACATGAATAATTATTTTCAACGAAATTTATATTGCTATATGAAAAAAATATATATATAAATTTACCATATTGTAATGATAAAAACATATGTTATTATTATTAAATATTTGCAACTCTAAAGCCATGTTCTATTATATAGTAGATTGTTATGTCATTGCTAGTGACATTTAGGGACGGTGTTGGGCTATTAGTTTCATCGTACAAAAAAAATTAGAAAAAAATTGTATGCAAATTACAAAGTTTTACTATAGCTTTAAAAGGTTCTTATTATAGAATTTCGTTGATGAATGGTTGTCGCCACCACCCGGGCTACAAACTTCGAGGTGATATGTCAAGTGAATATACGGTAAACGAGGGCAATTAAAGGTGAATGGGACCTTGAAGAATTTGTACACCTGTATTTTATCAACCGACGAGGGATTTTGTTGCCACGAAATTTTCTAATGTCTCGTTAAAACCCCTGCTTAAAGTCCGAGTCCGGCGTTTTGTTGGCATGTCTTACAAGAAACTGCAAAAATTCAACAAGAAAGACGACGTCCAAATCCATGAGAGACACCAAGGTTTCTCACTTGTGATAGAAACTCCTTATTTGCAGGTCATACTTCTTAAACTCCTCCATAACCACGGATTGAAACTTGCCTCGTTTGTCAATTATTTTTTCAAATCTCTAAACTACTGCCAGTTTATAGCGTTCCATCTCATAGAGCTTAGATCTCCAGTGGTGAGTGGTGATAGGGGCTGATGGAAACCAATTCAGGAATGTACGTTTCATGCTTTAGTGTGAATAACTCTTTGGACATTGTTGTAGCCGCTACAACGACCCTTCAAAATTTTGCTCATGATTTGATTTTGGAGCCTCCCTTATGTCCACAAGAGCTTATCATTTATTGATGTCAAGTATTCATGTTATGTTAAAGACTTATCTTTCATGCACTACTTGTGATCTATTTTTTATCCCCGTTTGATAGCTTTTAGACATAAGATATCTCTTGACTTGACTTTGCAGCGTTGTTGGTCTTCTCTCCAGAAACTGCACAATCTTGGAAGGGAGACCAACCTTATGAATCTAAATTGCACAATCCAGATAGGCAGGCCAGCATTGAGCTCAGAAACTGCACAATTTTGGGAGACAACCCGACCTTGAGCTCAAAAATTGCACAAAACTTCCCCTGAGCTTAGAAACTACGCAATTCACTAAGTCAAGGAGTTGCCCAACCCCTTATGGTTGGGAATTGTGAAATCCTTCTTGGTAGTGTGAATGGTCAGTTTCCCGAAAAAGAAAAAGAAAAAAAAGCAAAAGTAAATCCTTAGAAAATAGGGAGTAGGTAATTAGTTTCCCGAAGGATGACACAAGTTGTTATTTTTAGACTTGCGCCAAGTGTCACTTTTTCCTTGATTTTAGGCATGCGCACCATAAATCCTAACCAGCTGAGATCTATATAATGGACACCCCTAGAGCTAATTTGTACATTCAATATTAGAGCTATAAAGGAGATTAAGGAGCCTTCGGTGGAGTTTGCGGTGCTTTTCCAGGTGAGTTTTGCTTTTGTCATCTTTTGTCACTTTTTGTCGTTCTGGTTCTATGAGTGCTTTTTTGCTTGTTTCTTCTCATGGTTGCTGGCATTTTAACTTATATTGGCTTTTGAAGGTGTTGGTTCAATCTATCATTTGCCTTTTACAAGTTTCGCATCAACTTTATTATTTTTTCCCATTAGTGGTCGCCATTTTGGCAACTCTTGTGCATGTTTGTTTTTCTTTTTTCATGTTGACCTTCTACACTTGATCTTAATTGATCTATCTTACCTTAGTCAGATCTACACTCTAACTTGCACTATCATTGAGATCTCCCACTTTCTCATCCTCTTTCTTGGTAGATCTGCCTTTCACTTGGCCAACAGTTGCCTTGCTCAACAAGGCATTGCGCAAGTCCAAGGCTCAAGCCTCGTGCTTGGCCTACAAGACTGTGCAATGTGTAGTCCCTGGATTTGCCAACTGTGTATTGTGTAGTTCCAAGGCTCAATCCTCACCCTTGGCCACTAAGGTCATGCAATGTGCAGTCCCTCCCCTAGTCTGCCCAGGTTGAGACTACGCATTATGCAGTCTCAAGCCTCAAGTTTCTCCCCTCTCTACTAAGATTGTGTAATGCGTAGTTCTTGAAGCCAGTCCCTTCCCCAACTTAGGAATTGCGCAATTTTTCCCCTCAATATTGTGGTTGCTTCCTTGATCTTGATTTGTGATTCATTTTTCTTAAGCTTATTCATGTTTTCCATGAGTGTAGTTTCCTCCTACAAATATTGTAGTTGTTGAGCACTTCTCTTGATCAGTCATTATTATTATGGCCCCCAAGAAATCTACCTCAAAGGACACTACAGAAAGAAATATTGGGGAAGCAGTTGAGAGTACTTCAGTAAAATTTCCAGTTTTCTCAAATACTCAATTGTTTATAGAAAAGGAGTCAGACATCACATGGCACAAAGAGAATGAGGCATTCATAGCAAGAAGCTTCAAAGCAAATCTTGAAGGCCAACCGATGTATATTAATGTCCAAAGGTCAAGGTTACACAATATTGCATGCAAGAACCTAAATTTCCTATGTGTAGACATTGTTAGCTGGATAATTTCTCATACGAATTCCAAGACCATGACTCTTAGCAGTGCCAACAGGGAAATGCTTACCTCTTTTCTAGCACCAAATTACCATCTCATGTATCATTTGTCGGACCTGGAATCACTCATGGATTCTTACTTCTACGCAGCCACCAACTACTTGAGCACAAAGGAGGTTGTCAAAGGTTGGGTGAAAGAGCCAACAAATTTCCGTTAGACAACCACCATCACCTACAAGACAAAATCTCTTGGGAAGGCTTATCAGTACTTCATAGTTCTATGTTGAAGGATCTATGGTCAGCAGAGTACGAAAACCTTCCCTGAAGGTTGGGCATTCTTGTTGAATCAGATTGTGAACAAAGGAAAATCATTCCACTAGTCAGACTTGTTGGCGCAACAGTGGAATATCCATGTAGCTAATTCCCAGAATCCTCCCAAGGGAAAGCAAGCCAAATTCTACATGTCTGCCTATCTACTGGATGCAATATGCACTCACAATTCATTTCTTAACATGAATTGGACCTGGACACCAAGTGAGCCTGTCGAGCACATTTACTGCAAGCTGATTTCGGGGTGAAACCATAAAGGAGTAATGGAAAAGTTGACTGATCACTTCCTCATTCCATTATACAAATTAATCTTTGAGGAAGAACCAACATGCATGTCATGTGGGGCAATGGAAGCAATGTCAAAAATATCATATTGGTTTTCCTCAATAGATAGCACTTTCCTCAGAGTGTTTGGTGGATAGAAGTCTCAACATCTTATACTGAGGTATGCCACAATTAGGTTATCCATACAAGAAGTTTCTTACCATCTTTCCACATGGTTATCAATAGCTTTGCATAGGAAGAAGAAAGCACCTTGCCTCACTCTTCTTTGCAAATCAGATTGTATGAAATCAAAAATTTGAAAGTTGCAGACACCAAAGGAAAGGAGATAGAGAAATTCACATTTGGTTGTTTGGATTTCAATTCGTATGATCCTAGGAATGTTTTTAAATACCATTATGCAAGGATTCATTTTCAATGGCTAAGCAGGACATTTCACAGGCCCGAGGTGGAGGAGATGAAGAATTTTTATAATGCCTCCAAGTCTCACGAACTAGTCAGCTTTGTAGGAACATCACAGGTTACTCTGTAGAAGGAAGTCACTCTAGAGGCAGTACCAACAGAAAGGTGCAACCCAGTTCGCGAAAGTGGCAAAAGGAAAGTTGCACACAGTGAGGTGGAAGAGCAGAGCCACAAGATGAAAGCAGATCCAATCATCCTGAAAGCAGCCATAGCCGCAGAAAAGAGGAGGAAATAGAGGAAGCAAGAGGAAGATATGAAGCAAAGGGAAGAACAAGAGTAGAGTAGATTGGAAGAAGAAAGGAAGAGATAAGAAGAAGAGGAAAGGTGAATAATAGAGGAAGAAGAAGTAGCATGGAAACAAGCCAAGGAACAAGACCATAACCAGCTACTAGGAGAGGAGAGTGAACAGTTGCAGGATAAGGAGCTCGCTCAAGAAATTGAGGATTTTATTTTGTTCAAGAGATGGAGGTGGAACCAAAGCCAATGAACCAAGATGTTGATCTAATGTTGAGTACTCAGTAGTCACCAATCAATCTCCCCCTCCTCCGATAACAGAGAAAGATCCAAGCGAGGAAGAGGAAATTGTTCCTATTAATGAGGGTCTAGTCATAAACATGTACAATATTACTTACGATGAGCATAAGAAGAAGATTGTACAAGGAAGGAAGAATCATTTTCTGGACGATCTCACATCTCCTACATTTATTAGAGAAAGGGTGATTGTGACAAACACTAGAAGAAATCCAAATTCCATTTCCGCAACCAACTTGGCCCTCGCAGGTGCTACCAAGTCAAACATGGAGTATCTGATGGTCGAGAAAAAATAGTTGGCAAAGAACTTATAGGCTATGAGGCAAGAAATTTAAAATCTATGAGAAGAGGTCCAGAATGCATCTCCCGCACAAGTATATTTTGAAGAACTTAAGGTAGCCATACTTGGTGAAGTATTGACATTGGGAGAAACCATGTAGCCTTTATGAGGAGCTTGTCATTTTGCATAAAGCATTTGTCTACTTGCATGGAATTCAACAGAAGTGTGAGGATAATGATAAATCCCTTAAGGTTTTCCATACAACCATCGTTGTCGTGCATGAGTGGTCAATGCAATACAAAGGGGCGTCATACGAATTGGCAAAGAAAACAAGGCAACAAGCAAAGTTGGAGAAAGCATAAGTGCGAAGATCATTTAGAGTAACAAACATATCACCTCATTCATCGTCAATATTTAGGCCTCATATGCATGATTGTACAAAAACATGGATTTCATGGTGAAATCGCATAAGATCCCATCAGTTGGCTCACTCATTGAAGCCAAAAACAGGAAACAGGTCAGGTAGGAGGTCAAAGAATACTTGGATCAACTCAGACATATCACTACCAAAGAAGATCTTGAAGTGAAAAGGAAAAATATGTAGAATTACATATTGGCCCTGTCCAGATTAATACCATGTTGCTCCTGCTAAAGAAGGAAACTCAAACTGGTTCCAAATCAGTGTACCTGGATGCCACGGAGGCTAGAGTTTGCTTCCAACCTGATCCCATCACACATTTTGAAGAAATCATCACGCAGTACAAAGTTTGGCACCATCATGTGACCAAGAACCTAAAAGTCGAAGTTACTGAGCCGAAGTTTCCCCAAACTCAAGCTTAACTTGTTTTGTCTTGTTAGGTTATCTAGTTGGCTCTACCCAATTTTTTCGTATATGGGTACAAATATATTGTAATATTATTTTGTAAGTGAAATTCCAAGTGTCAATTGTGGAATGTGAAGAGTCATTTTGTAATGAACTTCAAGAGTCACAAAAGGAAGATGAATAGTCACACATTTTATTATAAATATGTCCTCATAACTCATGTAAAGGGCTTTTGGGAGCCAAGCTTTTGGTTAGGCTTTTAGCGTAGGATCAGGAGCTTGGGAGTTTTGTTGAGAGCCTTGGCTTCTTCATAGCATAGAGGGAGTATCTTTCTTTGGAGGAGAAGATGTAGAATCCACGTTCCACTATTGGTACTAGTGGTTTGTCAATAGTATATGTATGCTTGGAGTTTTTCACTTAAATAAAAGCTCATAAACGACACGTTTTTATGCATATGATGTGAATATAGTCGGATTGTTCTTGTTATGTTTGCAATGTATGTTGTTTCACTTACGCTAATGCTTATGAACTATTTATTTTAGATTAGTATGAATGTTGTTGAATGTGTGTTGTTGTTTATTTCCGGTGAATTATTTTGCAAGCTAACTCGTGATGTATTTTATGCTCATGTGTTCCTTTCAAGTTGCGTACTATTACATGCTTCTAAGGGTCTCACTCATTTTCCTCCTGTTGTGTTAGAACCTTTCATACATTGCACTTGACCCTCTGCAAAGTCACAAACTTATTCACCAAAGTCATGAATACACCATTATATGTGTTATTATAGCCAAGGCACATCATTAAAGCCCATTTCTTTGAAAAACAGGTCATATTTCGGATAGGGCTCCTACTCCAAACGATGCAAGATCTAATTGGGACTTTATATCGGGGATATCCCCTGAATGGTGGCGAGTCCAACACTGTCAACATTTATGGTGCTAGAAGTAGGGCTATATGACAAGTTGAGCCCGTGAAGTCTGTTTGAACTTTCCTTATCTTTAAATGGATTCTTCCCATACCTTAACCCCGATATGTTTTTCCATAACTGTAAATTTGAAAGTGCCCACAAGGATAATTAACGAGTTGTCAACTCTGAAGTTTGATGGTGAGAGTGGAACAACCATTCTTGAGCACACTGCTTAATTTCTTGTATTTTACACTTAGCACAATATTCATCGTGAGGATATTGCTTGCAAGTTGTTCGTTCTCACGTTTGAAGCGCGCGTTAAGGAATGGTCATTAGGGGATTTTTGAGGTCTAAAATGGGACTCCTAAGGAAATTATAAAATAACAATGGACATAATAAAATAAGATTAGATTACATCGTCAAATTTTAGAGGGAAAAAAGAAAAATCTATTTTTTCAACTCGTATTTTCAACTTATCTCCCTATGGGTTTACTCAAATTTCGAGAAGGAACACTCATTGGTTGCATAATCTAATTCTTCATCCAAGAAGTACCCATGTTACATGCTTTGGATGGACCCTACTACACGAAAAATAAGAAATACATGAAAAATCTGATTGCAATAACGTTTTTTCATGTATGTCTCATTTTTCATGTAGCAGGGTCCATCGAAAGTATGCAACATGGGTACTATTTGGATACAGAATTAAATTTTGCATCTAACGAGTACCCCCACTTGAAATTTGAGTAAAATATTTGGGAGATAAGTTGAAATTACGAGCTGAAAAAATAGTTTTATTATTTTTTTTTTTATTTTTTTAGTCTTTTTACTTTTTTACTCCAAAAATGGTTAATCATCCCCCATGGTTGAAATCATCATCTTGAATCCTATTGGTTCTTATAAAGTTTATTTTGGTTGTACATTTTTCTTAAGAGGCCCATTTTAGACCTCAAAACTCCTCTAATGCAACTGCTTCTCACACTCTTTCGAACTTCTTGTCAGTGAGATCTACCGTGCTTTTGACAGGTATGATTATAAATTTGTTTACAAGAAAATCATGCATCTCATAAAATCACCCGATGAATCTCTTAATGATTTTTACGATCGCTTCATTCATTTCTGTTTTGAATTTTCCGAAGATGATATTGATTGGAATTTAATGAAAGAAAATTTTGAATTTCTTGCTCATATTTCGATGAATCCAAAAGAATATGAATCTTTCAAAAGTCTCCCACCGTATACTAGTTATGGAGCTCCCAAATATGTGACGAAGGAAGTTGTTGTTCCAGGTGATTCTTCGTCTTCCTCTCATCAAACAACTCCATTTACGTAGGTTGAGGTTGGAGAACTTCAGAGTCCTTTTGTTAATCTCCCAACTCACATATTCAAAATTTAAATGCAAGTTTGGACTATGGATCTGATTTTTTTTGTGATGTTCTTTCTCCTCACCCTCCATCCGTTGGTTCTTTTGGTCCTCCTAATCGCGAGTTGTTGGGTTCACCAGTTTCATTCGTTTCTTCTAATGTTCTTGAGGATAAAACTTAGGATAGAGTTAGTATTTACCAACAAACTTGCAATATCATTCACGATGATTATGTGTGGGATTCTATATCTGAACAAGAATCTACATTACTAGTTGAATTTTCTCCCTTTTCACCTCTCCCACATTTTTTTGACATTTTCCACGATTTTGTCATACATGTTGAATCTTTCAAAGGAACAATTTATGATGACGTTAATTTTGATCATACTCAGAACTTGTGGAATGTTAGTTTTATATTTGAACATGGAGAGGAAGAATCTTCTTTTCCGGATCTTTCCCGTTAATCATACGATCATTTTGAAGAAACAAAAGGTGAAATTTTTTGTTTTCAATCTTCCCCTATATATGATTCGTTAGGTCAAGAGCATGCCTTTGCTTTCGATGTTGAAATTTATGATCATGGTTTTCGTGATATATTCTTTGACTCATCTTGTCACGACTCTGATTTTTCTGCTATTGATCTTTCTAAGCCACCAGTTTTTTATGATCTACTATCCAATGTCTTGGAACTATCACAAGTTGTCGAGGCACTTCAACCCGCGCTGATGGTTATGTCATGTTCTCACAATCTTGAGGCCAGTCCCAATTATAATCAGGATAAGGCTTTATCTTTCAAGGAACCTCATCATTCCACCACACAAATTTAAAATCAATCCTTTCCACAATCTTCGCACCCTCCATCTGTTTTTCATGATGTAATCGCTCAATCATTGGAGGAATCATACCTGGAAATCTCGTTTGCAAACTGTAAGTGTTTTCATTTTCTTTATGTTTTCTAAATTAAGAAGTTCGAAAGGATTTTCTTGCATGTCACCTTGTTGCGATGTGTAAAAACACCATCATGCATCTTCAAAGTGCTTTGTATATGCTTTTTTGTCATATTTTTCTGCATGCATTTCCACTCTTTGAATGTTGTGGCATGTATCAATATATCTTTCTTGTCCGATGTTATTCTTGAATATATTTCTTAATATGGGTTCCCTCGCCCATATAGGCCAGCCTATGCATCGGTGGTTACACTGGAAGTTTCATTTTAAGTAAGCCTGACCTATTTTCGGTTAGTTCAAGAGTAGGAGTAGTTTGTTTATTTTCTTTGTTGTGGTTTGTTTCGATTTACCTCCTGCTTTGCTCTTTTCTTTCATTTTCATTGTAGGATAGATTCTGCATGAGACCATGATTGGTTTCCAAAGAAAGCATGGTGAAGTTCAAGAGGAAATTGTGCTATTGTAATGCTTGGTTATCTATTTATTTCCTCTCTTTGTGTGGATATTGTAACTTTTAGTCGATGATACCTTGATCGAAAATACGTTCATTTTTGGAGAAAACCATAGTGGAATCATGATGCTTAATCTATAACTAGTATCACCTACTCTAATCGGTTTTATAATTGTTTGGTTTTGCCTTTTCAACTGAGTTGAGTAGAGTAAGGAGGGGAGGAAACTTTAACAAGTGAATTGTATTATAGAGGTGTATAAATATCATTCTCTCGAGGGATAACCTCTTATACTCTCAATAAGTCGGGATCCCTCTTTTGCATCATTAAATCAATAAGTGTCAATGCATATTCATCTGAACAAAAAGAAAAAGGAAAATAATAATAAAAGGCGAAAGAAGAGAAAGGCTTCTTGTGCAGAGAGGTGAAGCAAGCAACTCCACCAGGGTACTGTCTAGGCTCGCTGGCAGAGGAGCAATGTTTGTGTCCCTGAAGTGACTCTATTAGGGAACTATCCAGGCTTGCAGGCAATGAAGAAACACTAGAGATGAAAACCAAGCCTCTAAATATCATTTTTCCACTTTCGTATTTATATACTCCCCATCCCCAATCAAAACGATTGAGTTTGACTTGTCTTTTTTAGTGTGTCACCGATGAAGATAATGGTAGGTACTATATATTTAACTTCAATTAAGTAAAGAATCTATGGTGGTCAATGAGATGAAAAATACTTCCTGAAGAGTTAGACTTATTTTACATGAAATAAGACCCATACAAAGAGTTGGAGTTCTACCAGTGCGTCGTCAAGTGTTGTAGCTACTACAACCACCCTCCAAAATATTTCCCATGCTTTGATTTATGAACCTCCCTTCTGTCCACAAGAGCTTATCATTTGCTGATGTCAAGTATTCATGTTATATTAAAGACTTATATTTCATGCAGTGCTTGTGATGTGTTGTTTGATCCAGGTTTGATACCTTTCAGACATAAGCTATCTCATGACTTGACTTTGTAGCATTCGCAGTCTTCCCTCCAGAAGTTGCACAATATTGGAAGGCAGGTTAGCCTTGTGAATCTAAATTGTGTAGTCTAGACAGGCAGGCCAACCTGAGCTCAGAAACCGTGAAATTCTGGGAGACATCCCAACCTTGAGCTTAGAAATCATGCAAAGCTTCCCTTGAGCTCAAAAACTGCGCAATTCACTAATTCAATGAGTTGCCCAGTCCCTTGTGGTTGGGAATTGCGCAATCCTTCTTGGTAGTGTGAATGGGCAGTTTCCCAAAAAAGAAAAAGATAAAAAAGAAAAAGGAAATACTTAGAAAATAGGGAGTGGATAATTAGTTTCCTGAAGGATGACATGCGTTTTTATTTTTGGACTTTCACCAAGTGTCACTTTTCCTTGATTTTAGGCATGCGCATCATAAACCCTAACTAATCTAGATCTATAAAATGGATACCCCTAGACCTCATTTGTACATTTGATCTTGGAGCTCTAGCCTTCCCAAGGAGATCAAGGAGCCTTTGGTGGATTTTGTGGCGCTTTTTCAAGGGAGTTTTGCTTTTGTCGTCTTTTGTCGCTTTTTCTATTGCTTTTTGTCATTTCACTTCTATGAGGTTTGTTTTGCTTGTTTATTCTCATGGTTGTTGGCATTTTAACTTATATTATCTTGTACAAGTGTTGGCCTAGTTTGTCATTCGCCTTTACAAGCATTGCATCAACTTTCTTGTTTTTACCCATTAGTGGTCATTATTTTGGCGAGTCCCCATGCATGTTTTATTTTCATTTTGCATGTTGACCATCTGCACTTGATGTTCACTGATCTATCTTTCCTTAGTCATCTTGCACTATTACTCAGATCCGCCACTTTTTCATTCTCTTTCTAAGCAGATCTTCCCTTCACTTGGCCAACAGTTTCCTTACTCAACTAGGAATTGCGCAAGTCCAAGGCTCAAGCCTCGTGCTTGGTCTCTAAGACTACGCAATGCATAGTCCTTGGATTTACCAATTGTGCATTGTGCAGTTCCAAGGCTCAAGCCTCACTCTTGGTCACTGAGACTGCACAATGCACAATCTCTTCCTCAGTCTACCTAGGCTGAGATTGTGCATTGCACAGTATCAAGCCTTAAGCCGCTCTTGTGGCTGCTGAGACCGTGTAATATGCAGTTCTTGAAGCCAATCCCTTCACCAACGCAGGAATTGCACAGTTTCCCCCTCAATCTTGTGGTTTCTACCTTGATATTTCTTTGTCAGACATTTTGTTGAAGCTAATTCATGTTTTATATGAGTGAAATTTCCTCTTACATGTATTGCACTTGTTGAGCACTTCTCTTGATTAGTCACTGTTATCATGGCCCCCAAGAGATCTGCCTCAAAAGACACTATAGAAATCAACACCAGGGAGACAGTTGAGAGTACTCCAATAAACTTGCAAGTTTTCTTAAATATTTAGTTATTTATAAAAAAGGAGTTAGACATCACATGGCATAAAGAGAATGAGGCATTCGCAACAAGAAGTTTCAAAGAAGATCTTGAAGACCAACAAGTGTATATCAATGTCCAAAGGTCAGGGTTACATTAGATTGCATGCAGGTCCCTAACTTTCCCATGTGCAAACATTGTCATCTGGATAATTTCTCATACAGATTCTTGCCTATTTTTTGGCACTAGATTACCATCTCATGTATCATTTGTCGGAGTCGAAATCTCTCATGGATTATTACTTCTATGTAGCCACTAGCTACTTGAGCACAAAGGAGGTTGTCAAAGGCTGGGTGAAGGAGCCAACAAAGTTTCGTCAAACATCCATCAACACCTACAAGACAAAATATCTGAGGAAGGCTTATTATTATTTGATAGTTCTACGTTGCAAGATCTATGGTCAGCAAAGTACTGAGACCTTCCCCAAAGGTTGGGTGTTCTTGCTGAATCATATTATAAACAAAGTAAAACCATTCAATTGGTTAGACTTATTGACTCAATAGTTGAAGATCCATGTAGCTAATGCCCAAAATACTCCCAAAGGCAAGCAAGCCAGATTCTACATGTCTGTCTATCTACTGGATGCAATATGTTGGATCCGATTTTTTTTATCTTCTTTTATGGGCGAACGACGGGAATGAAACCCGCGTGTGGTGGATCACAATCCACTGCCTTGGTCCACTTGGGCTCACAATTCATTTTCTGGCATGAATTGGACCTAGACACCAAGAGAGCCTGTCGTGCACATTTATTGTAAGTTGCTTTCAAAGTAAAACCACAAATGAGTAATGGAAAACCTTATTGATTACTTCCTCATTCCACTGTACAAATTAATATTTGAGGAAGAACAACCCTGCATGTCGCATGGGGCAATGGAAGCAGTGTCAAAAATAGCAGATTAGTTTGCCTCACCAGATGGCACTTTCCTCAAAGTGTTTGGTGGACAGAAGTTCCCACATATTCTATCAATGTATGCCATTGATAAGTTAGTCATGCAAGAAGTTGCTTACCATAATTCCACAAGGTTATCAACAATTTTGCATAGGAAGAAGAAAACAACTTGGCCTGATCTTCCTTTGCAAATCAAATTATATGAAATCAAGAATTTGAAAGTTGTAGACACTGAAGGCAAGGAGATGGATAAATTCACATTCGATTATTTGGACTTCAATCTGTCAATCCCATAAATGTTTGTAAGGACCACTATTCAAGGATTCATTTTCAATGGTCAAGTGGGACATTTCACAGGCCCGAGGAGGAGGAGATGAGGAATTGTTATAATTCCTCTAAGTCCCATGAACCAGTCAACTTCGCAGGAACACCACAAGTTACTCCACAAAAGGAAGTCACTCCAGAGGCAGTATCGGTTGAAAGGCACAACCTAGTCTGTGAAAGGGGAAAAAAGAAAGTGGCACATAGACCATTGGAAGAGAAAATCTGCAAGATGAAAGCAGATCCAGTCATCCTAAAAGCGACTATAGAAACAAAAAACAAGAGGAAATAAAGGAAGAAGGAGGAAGAGATGAAGCAAGGGGAAGAACAAGAGGAAAGGAGATTGGAAGAAGAAAGTCAGAGACAAGAATAAGAAGAAAGGCAGAGAATAGAGGAAGAAGAAGAAGCACAAGAACAAGTAGAGGAACAAGAACATAACCAACTACTAGGATAGGAGAGAAAACAATTGCAGGACAAGGAGCTCACTCAAGAAATTGAGGAGTTGATTGTGATTCAAGACATGGAGGTGGATCCGGAGTCGTTGAACTAAGATTTTGATCTGATGTCAAGCACTCAACTTGTCACCATTCATTCTCTCCCTCCTTTGACAATAGAGAAACCTCCAAGCAAGGAAGAGGAAATTGTTCCTCTTGATGAGGGTCCAATCATGGATACATACAATCTGACTTACGACGAGCTTTAGCAGAAGATTGTACAAACAAGGAAGAAACATTTTCTATATGATCTCACATATCTTGCATTCATCAGAGAAAGAGTGTTTGTGAGAGACACTAGAACGAATCCAAATGCCATTGTCGTAGCCGACTTGGCCTTCACAGGTGCTACCAAGTCAAACACAAAGTATCTGATGGCCTAGAACAACTAGTTGGTAAAGAACTTACAGGTTGTGAGGCAAGAAATTGAACAACTTCAAGCAGAGGTCCAAAACGCAGCTCCCGCATAGGTATATTTGGAAGAACTTAAGGAAACCATACTTGGTGAAGTATCAACATTGGGAGAAACCATGTGGAGCCTTTATGAGGAGCTTGGCATTGTGCATAAAGCAATTTTCCACTTGCACGACATGCAACAAAAATGTAAGGATAATGATAAAGCCCTCAAGGATGTCCATACAACCATCAATGTCGTGCATGAGTGGTCAATGCAATACAAAGGGGCACCGTCTGAATTGGCAAAGAAGACAAGGCAAAAAGCAAAGTTGGAGAAAATGCAAGTGCGGATGATCATTCAGAGTAACAAACAACTTGCTTCATTCATCGCCAATATTTAGGCCTCATATGCACGATTGTACGACAACGTGGATTTCATAGTGAAATCGCACAGGATTCCATCAATTGGCTCACTCATTGAAGCTAAATGAAGGAATCAAGTCAGGTAGGAGGTCGAAGGATACTTGGATCAACTTAGACATATCACTACTAAAGAATATATTGAAATGAAAAGGAAAAATATGCAGAAGTACATTGGTGGCCTTGTCCATATCAATACCATGTTGCTTCTGCTAAAGAATGAAACTCATACTGGTTCCAAATCAGTATACCCATATGCCATAGAGGCTAGAGTTCACTACCATCCTAATCCCATCACACAGTTTGGGGAAGTCATTCGTAGTACGAAGCTTGGCACTGTCATGTGACTTAGAACCTACAAATTGAAGTTGTTGAGTTGGAGTTTCCCCAAACTCAAGCTTAACTTGTTTTGTCTTATTAGGTTGTCTAGTTGGCTCTACCTAATTTTGTCTTATATGGGTACGAGTATATTGTAATATTCTTTTATAATTAATTTAAGTGAAATTCCAAGTGTCAATTGTGGAGTGTCAAGAGTAATTTTGTAATGAAGTTCAAGAGTCAAAAAATGAAGATGAATAGCCACCCCTTTTGTTATAAATATGTCCTCATAACTCATGTAAAGGGCTTTTGGGAGCTAAGATTTTGGCTAGGCTTTTAGCTTAGGATCAAGAGCTTGGGAGTTTTGTTTAGAGCCTTGGATTCTCCATAGCATAGAGGGAGTAGCTTTCTTTGGAGGAGTAGGTGTAGACTTCATGTTCCACTATTTGGACTAGTGGTTCGTCAATGGTATATGTATGCTTAGAACTTTCACTTAATAAAATCTCAGGTCCGACAGTTTTCATGCATATGTTGTGAATATAGTACGAATATTCTTGTTATGTTTGCAATGTATGTTGTTTCACTTATGCTAACGCTTATGAACTATCTCATTTGCATTAGTATGAATCTTGTTGAATGATCTGATTTAGAATATTAGATTGTTGTGTTAAGATCCTCCTCAGATTAGAAACAAAATGCTTTCATTGTGCTTAAGGATTCATGAGTTTTGCAAATGTAAAATAAGTTTTTATGTTAATTTTATGGGCAATTTTAACATAAATAAGAGACTTAACAACAACATAAACATGTATAGAACATCACCAAACACTAACCTTTGTGCATGCACGTTAGGCCTTAACATATAAAGGTTTCAGTTTAATGTTATTGTGTATTTCCACCAAGGTTGGGAGGAGGGCGGACTTGACCACCCCCCATGTGAACACCGAAACCGCGGATGTAGACCGTTTGATGTAACCGCAACCACCACCACCCACCTAACCACCAGACAAGCATCCATATGTGAACACTCTTGCATAACCGTTAAAGGTTACAGTGACCGTCGGAGGGAGGAGGCCAGCGCCAGGGGGTTAGCCCCTGGGCATATTGCCCCCATATGACCCAGTTTTTTGTTTTAAGGTCTCAATGACAAAATTAACGATCCTACAAATCCACTGATGGGACACTTATTGCGAGCTGAATGTTGGGAAAACATCCTAGTGTCGGTGTTCATTGGTTTGTTATTGCTAAGGAAATTGGCAAAGGCAATGTCTAAGGCTTTGGAAAGGAAAAAATGATTTTTTGGCATATTTATCTATGAAGATAATGGAAATTAGGAGAAAATGAAGGTGAAAGGTCACATGTTGCATGTGAGGAGGAAAATGAAGGAAAATAATAGAAAATGAAGAAAATAGAGGTCTAATTGATAAAAAGGCTTCTGAGGACCAGTTTGAACCTTTTGTCAGTTTGGTTTTGGAGCTCTCTCATTATTCTATCTCTCTCTCTATCACTCTTGGACACTTAGAGTTTTCTTGGAGCACTTTGGCATTAGATCAAGAAAGAAAAAGAAGGCATGCGTAGTATTACATGTGGTTCTTAGTTGTTATGGCATGGATTCTGCTAGGTGTGACAATGTTTTCAGCCTAGCCTTCCCATTTTTCGGATATCCATGGTGTGATGGGGTTCTCATGTTTTGGTTGAGCTAGATTGCCGCATGGATTCGAAGTTGAGTGAGGTGGATCTCTAAATAATAGAATACATGGCCTAGGAACCCCTAAACCAGATTGTGGGTTTCAGTAAAGCCAGATTTTGTGTTGCCTCGGTGGGCCTATGAATCCTCAACTAGTGAATGACGGGATATACAGTAAATCCTACAGGTGGGTGCTCTCCATTAGGCCTAGTAATCCCGAGATGGGATATGAGGTAAAGCCTGGAGATTGGGTCTCGGTTGAGGGCTTAGTGATCCAGTGTGGATTGCAGTAAAGCCTGAGAGACTAGGAGACAGGAAAATTCCTCATGATGTAGTTGGATAAATCCAGTGGCATCCATGCTTGTTTTGGCCTAGTGATCTGGTGGAGATCATGGTAAAGCATGTTATTACATGTTTCTTGTTTGGCCTAGTGACCTGAGATGGATTACGCTAAAGCATGGTTTCTATTTATGAAGGTGAGGTGGTTTAGCCTCGGCATGCCTTGGTTGGTTTTTTCGGTTTGAGTCCCACATTCATGCTTGAAATATGGCATGGGGGTGAATGACTCAAAAGAGAATTGGCTTAGCCATTCTATGGTCGGGTGGAACGTGGTAGTCCCATCTTGGGTTAGATTTTGTATTCATTAATAAGAGTTTCTTTCCTTGGTATAGTATGTGTAAATGTATTGGTTTATATGTGGATTCTATGGCAGATTTATCCTTGATATTTCTGTTGTTATTATGTTGGTTATAAGCATGTATTATCACAATGATGATGTATGGCTCTCCTCATGTTTTGATTTGTAAATGATTGAATAATGTATCTATGACCTAATAGATGATAATGCAACTTATGATCTAAGGGAACATTGTTTCTTAACGATTTTCAGATAAGTATGAGACCCCTATGCTCAGATATATTGTTTACACTTGTAGATTACATATTTGTGACATGTTTGACGAAATGTCTATCATGGCTAGTAGGGGTCTAGTCTAGATCTTGTCCTTGTTTTTGCAAATGCATCATTGTTATGTTGTGTAAATTCATTTCCGAAAGTGTCATTGAGTTCTGATCTAGTTCTCTTCAACTATCGGGATTAACAAATATATTTTACTTTTGTGATGTTAGCAGAATTGCATATAAAAGAGTATGGAAAGCCACATGTGCATATTGTAAAGAAGATGAAACATAATGATGATCATCAAATCAATGACACAAACACATTGATAGCAGAGTTCATGAAGTGTGGGTTACGTCTTCAGGCCCTGGTGTTAAGAGTAGGGAGGTTGCTTCATTAAATGTTGTAAATGATGATGACATACATGGTATATTCTTTGTCATTACAAGGATGAATACCCTCAACCAAAGTGGCATGTCTCTCTACGAGGCGTTCTCAGGAACTCTTACTCATATGGAAAAATTCCCTCAATAAGAGCAACATGTCTCTCCACAAGGAATTCTCCCTATAAGAACTCTCACTCAAATGGGCATCGCTTCAATGTGACAAGCTAATAAAATCTCACATGATGTGTCATACAAGTATCCCTCAACATAATGGTAATCAGGGATCACAACAAAAAAAATATAATCTCAGCAAATTAGAAGAAAAGCATGACATAACTCCATCATATACCTCCACTTTCGGGGATGGCCAAAAAATTCAAAGCTCAACTGCTGAAACAAACATCATCGTTGAATTCATGGCACAAAATCATGTCAAAGAACTATAAACTTTTCCTCTTTCTGACACTATCAAATTCTGGACCCTCGGGCACCTTGAAGATCCCCCCAAAGATTCCTTCTTGAAGATTGCTGAAAAATCCGCTGCTCAGATGAAGATTCTGAGTGTACCATTGCTCTCCTTGTGAAATTCTATGGAAAATGACTATAAAGTTAGTATCATTCTGCCTCGGTAAAAAATCATCCTCCACGGGAATCTTTTAGATTCCACAAGATTCTACAAATATTCCTTGCTGCTGGTTACCTGAATTTATGCTACTCAAAAGGGGAAATAGACCATGCCATTGCGTTCCCTGCAAAATTCTTGTTCTTTTGAGTATAAAGATGGCATATTTATGTCGTTGTGAAGAATCACCCTCTAGGGAATCTCAAAGATTCCTCACAAGCATAAAAAATATTCTATGAGAATATTCCTACAGTATATCCCTCTTTCTTGATATGCATGCCACATGGATCTGAATCGGCTCTGGGTTCTACGCTGGCCTCTCTCGGCCTCCGTTCGTTCTCAGTCCCCCAATTCATTGCTCGAACGAGAAATGGAAAGGTTAAATATCATTGTGTCAACAAAGTTTTCAAATAAATGGCCGTTGGGCCATTGGTGTAGAGGCCCACTTGGGCGCGCAAGGCTCGGGGTCAAACCTTGCCCACGACCACCCAACAGTTTGGCGCATTGTTAATTTTTTTGAACAAACGGTTTTTGGTAACCATTTGGGTGGTCACATTTAGTGTTGGCGGTTAACGCTATATGGAAAACAGTTTTGGAATGTGGTTATGATTATATTGGCCAACGATTGTTTGGTTATGGTTAATGTATTTGGAATTGACACTTATTGTGGGGCCGCCCATTGGGGGCCGACCCACGTGGGCCGGGCGAGTTCAAACCATACTGACCCCATATTACCATATATAATTTCTGTTGGCTGGTGGTCAAACATTGAATGTGGTTGGGCTGCGGTTATAACATTCTTATACATGTTATGTGGTTGTCATGGGGTGTGGCGAGTGTGACAGCCCGCCACCCCGATTTTTTTGTTTTCATTTGTATAATATATAACACAATACAATAGGGGTGGCGGGGGTGACAACCTGCCACCCTAATTATATTTTTATTTATTTTTTAATAAATAAAATGTCCAGAAACTTCCAATTGATTTTTAAGGGTCACTGGAAAAATTAAGTAGGCAACAAATTTGCTTGTTCTGGTGCCCAGATTCCGTGCATCAGGTCACTGCCAAATTGTTGCCTCATTAAACTTGCCACTTTGCCAAGTTTGACCAACTATAACTTGAGCATACAAACTCGGAATTTGAGTGTCGTTCACACCGTTGGAATGAAGGAGACGGGCACTATGATTTGGTCCTAGTTTTGCTTCAATCTAAGGACTTTTTTTTTGGAGCTATTATGAGCCCCCTTTGACTTCTATGTGTCTCTGGAGCAACCTGGATCATTCCTCCCCCCTGAGGAGATTTCGGTCCTCCAAAAGCATGAACATAATTTGAAATTGTTGTGTTACATTGTTTGCACCACAAGTGTCTTTACAAGTCACACTTTCTTCTCCTTCACCCTTGTTCTTCGGAGCCATAAGTGAGGTTCCGACACCTGCATCCTCTGTAAACCTACAGTACAATATTTGCAAACTAAATTCTCAATTACATGACCAATAATGACCCAAGAATCCACATACTTGCCAAGAGTTTATAAGACACACTCTTTGGTCAAACTTACATTAGGATAGAAACAAATACCCCAACTATCAACATATGGCCAAAACATCATCATAGCTCTAATAAGCGATGGAAAACACATCATCACTTTTACATTTACATTGCAAGACATGATTTAAAAAATGCGGCCATGACAAGCTACCATATCTAGTAAAACCATCTCTTACTCATCAAAGTGAATGGGGCACCATCCTAGAGTTGATTTACTTGTTGAACAACTTTTACAATTGTTTCTTGCATGGGTGCTTTGTCCTTGAGACACTACTCTGGATGGAGCCTCCAACACATGGCTCTTTGATGTCCACCTATGTTGCAATGACTGCAAAAAGTCTTCTTCATCCAGACCTTCTTAACATGCTTCCTTCCCTGATGTGGAGAAGGCCTTTCACGCCTCATCCTCTTTCTTGTTGTCATTCTCTTCCAGCACTCAACAACCACATGGTTATGTAAACCACAAAAACTACATGGTTTTATATGCCATGGTTTATGCTCATCATCAACATTCTTGTAATCAAAATTAACTTTACAATACTAAGACGGTTTATACCTTTCTTGACTATTTGTGGTGCGTCCCTAGTGATGAGAGTTTACCTTAGCTCTTCCTCTACAATGTGCACTGTTGTGGGAGAATTGTTATGTGTTCCCATCATCCTCTTTCCTCGACAATTTTAGCAATGTATTGGAAGCTTCTGACACCTTTGAGCACTCATCTTCAGTGTACCCCAAACCTACAAATCAAGGTCTTTGTACCACCTCCAATGGTTGAGTCATTACATGGCCATTAACAACAAGTCCTCCTCCTTTATACCCCATCTTGGTAAGGAGTCTCATCCCAGTTCCTGAAATGGGTACCTCCATGTTTCCAAAAGAAATAATGTCATGTGAAAATGAAACTAAAGAATGATCAACATTGTTTACCTCAGCTGTTGATTCTAAAACAGGTGATGAGGGCTTCGCTAAGTCTTCGTTGCACTTCAATTTTTCCAAGGATTCTTTTGTGGCTTGTAACTGAAGCTGCAATCTATGCTTCTCCTATTTTTCTTCTCGTAGACGTCTCCTTCATTCAACATTCTCTGCCTAAAGGACCTTACTAATATCCTCATTTGAATGATGAGAAGATTATGAAGAAGATGAATGTACACTCGAGGGGTAGATGGAGCATCGTCCTCTACTCTTCTTTCTCTCGTTCCTCTCTTGCCATCTTCTCCTCATAATCCACATACATTATGTCTACCATTTTTGACATCCTAAGGAAGGTGTCGTACATATCTCTATCATCCTCCATTTTCTTTCTTGTTGCACCTTCAATCATTCACACTCGCAATTCACATCAACGAGAAGACTGCTTTGATACAAAACTTGATCCGAATCTCTTCAGCTACTGGGATTAACCAAGATCTTTTACTTCTGTGATGTTAGCATAATTTCATATAAAATAATATGGAAAACCACATGTGCATATTGTAAACAAGATGAAACATAATGACGATCATCAAATCAAGGACACAAACACATTGATAGCGAAGTTCACCCAGTGTGGGTTACGTCTCCGAGGCCTGGTGTCAAGAGTGGGGAGGGTGCTTCATTAAATGCTATAAATGATGATGATGTACATGGTATATTCTTTGTCATTTCAAACATGAATACCCTCAACCAGAGTGGCATGTTTCTCCACGAGACTTTCTCATGAAATCTCACTCATATGGGCAAATTCCCTCAAGAAGAGTGGCATGTCTCTCCATGAGATGCTCTCCCTATAGGAACTCTCACTCAAATTGGCATCCCTTCAACATGACAAGCTAATAAAATCTCACATGATGTGGCATACAAGTATCCCTCAACATAATGGTAATCAGTGATCTCAACAATAAAAGCATAATCTCAGCAAATTAGAAGAAAAGCATGAAATAAATATATCATGTACCTCCACTTTCGGGGATGGCCGAAAAATGCAAAGCTTAGGTGCTGAAATAGACATCACTGTTGAATTCATCGCACAAAATCATGCTAAACAACTATAAACTTTATCTTTTTGACACTATCAAATTTTGGACCCTCAAGCATCTTGAAGATCCCCCCAAAGATTCTTTCCTAAAGATTGCCGAAAAATTTGCTACTCAAATGAAGATTTTGAGCACACCATTATGCTCCCTAAGAAATTATGTGAAAAATGACTATAAATTTGGCATCATTCTGCCTCGGTAAAAAATCAGCCTCTAAAGGAATCTTTTAGATTCCACAAGATTCTGTAAAGATTCCTTGCTGCTGGACACTTGAATTTTTGCTACTTAGATTGGGAAATGGACTACACCATTGCATTCTCTATGAAATTCTGATTCTTTTGAGTATAAAGTTGGCATATTTATGTTGTTATGAAACATCACCCTTAAGGGAATCTCAAAGATTCCTCACAAGCATAAAAACGATTCCCTGAGAATATTCCTGCAGAATATCTCTCTGACCTGATATTTATGTCACATGGATCCGCCTCGGCTTTGTGTTCCACACGCCCTCTCTTGGCTTTCACTCATTCTCGGTCCTCCAATTCGTTGCTCGAATGAAAAATGGAAAGGTTAAATATCATTGTGCCAGCAGAGTTTTCAAAGAAATGGTCATTGGTGTAGAGGCCCACTTGGGCGTGGGAGGCTCAGGGTCAAACCCCACCCATGACCACCCTCTAGTTTGACACATTGTTAATTGTTTTGAATTGACATTTTTTGGTAACCGTTTGGGTGGTCACATTCAATGTTGGCAGTTAACGCTATATGGAAAACGGTTTTGGAATGCAGTTATGATTATATTGGCCAACGGTTGTTTGGTTACGATAAATGTATTTGGAATTTACACTTATTACATGGCCATCCATTGGGGGCCGACCAAGGTGGGCCAGGTGGGTTCAAACCCCGCCGCCCCCATATTACGATATACGATTTTTGTTGGCTAGTGGTCAAATGTTGAATGCGGTTGGGCCGCGGTTATAACGTTCTTATATATGTTATGTGGTTGTCATGGAGTGTGGTGGTTGTGACAACCCGCCACCCCATTTTTTTGTTTTCATTTGTATAATATATAACACAATGCGGTGGGGGTGGCAACCCACCACCCTAATTATAATTTTGTTTTTGTTTTTTTAATAAATAAATTGTCCAAACACTTCTGACCAGTTTTTAAGGGTCACTAGTGAAATTAAGTAGGCACAAAATTCACTTGTTACAGTGGCCGAAATCTGTGTGCTGAGTCGTTGCCAAATTGTTGCCTCATTAAGCATGTCACTTGACCAAGTTTGACCAACTATAAGTTGAGCATACAGACTCGGATTTGAGTGTTGTTCACACCCGGTTTGGAATAAGAGCAAAGAGCACTAAAATATTGTCCTATTTTCATGTCAATATGAGGATTTTTTATTTTTATTTTTGAGCTATTCTGAGCCTCCTTTGGCTTTTGAGCATCTCTGGAGCCACTTGGATCAAGTTCTGGGCAGTGACCTGGGCTTTGGGCTTGAAAAAGTGGCTCAAATCCTAGAGACACAGGCATAGCACTGGGCATAAAAGTCCCTAGACACATGCATACCCATGTTGTGGGAGCGTCCAGAGCCTCCTCGACGCACGCTTTCCCATATCAAGGGAGCGTCGGGGGGTTTAATTGTCTAATACATTAGTTGATCTCAGGGGCTAGTTACCTGAGTGGTTGGGTTGGATCCTAGAAGTCCTGTTGCTGATGTGGAGGGTTTGTATGGTATGTTTTTGTCGATTCCACTTCCTTAAGGTCACCTAGGAGGTTGAATCCCATCATAGTGGCCTCTCGTCGTATGTTTACCCCGGTTGGCCAGTTACTTGGGTAGATGTGGGATGAGGGTGTTATAGATGATATGTGGACATGAGAGTACAAAGAGTGGTTACACTTTCTAATAATAGTCTCTTACATTTTCTAAGATCATTCAACCCATTCCCTATCATCTATAAGGATTTGGGTGAGTTTATGGGTGAAATGATAGGTCTTTCCTTCTTTCTCCAAAAGGTGCATTTGGTGCTTAGAGGCCACCTTCACTAATTAAATTTTGTTATAGAGATAATGACCTTGTTAATGAAATGAATAGATTGAGAGGCCACATAACAAGGATGAAATACATGTAAAAAAAATTTGATATTTGTGAGTACTACTCCAAAATGGATCTAAATTTTTGCCTTTAATGCCCTTTGACACATAATTTAGGCCTCTAACCAAATTGGCTTTTTAATATTTGAAAGAGGATATCTATATTTTTTAAGGATATACAAACTCAATGTAGCTAATAAAACTAGATTCTAAGGCTCACTTTATGAAAACAAATGTCTAAGATATATAATATATCAATGAGGCAAATTGAACATCATGAATTATTAAAGGTATAAATATGGCGATGAAATGTATCTATGCCATCTACAGAACTTAATGTATCTATATCTTCTAGTCTTTCGAAATTTATCTTTTCCATCCATGCAATAGCATATGATTCAACAATCCAAGGTTTTAACAAGAGAGTTTTATATTTTGATTACATTTGAAACACATGGGTTATTTCTAACATATAGGAAATTAAAATTATTCGTCATAAAAAACCAAGGTATGAAAACGGTAATGAAATGAAATGTTCACTAATTTTTAGAGATCTGCGTGTCATGTACTCACTATAGTAGATAGGTCAACAATCCGAGGTCTTTGATTTTAAGGATATCATATATGAAAACACATTTTAAAAAATTCCTCGTCAACAAGGAAAAATGAAATTAATGAATTATCAAATGTATAATTGTAGTGATGGAATGTATCATCCACCAATCTTTGGAAATATATGTGTCACTTATGCGCTCTAGTAGATGGCTCAATTGTCCACAGTTATACAAGAGTTATGGTTTAATTACACTAAAAAGTCATGGGATTTTTTGAGGTTAGTTTTAAATAAATTAAAATTATTTTTTGGGATTATTAAGTTGGATTATAACTATTAGAATCTTTTTGAATTTTTCTTTGTGCAAACAATGTCTCATTTAGTTAAATTATATTTTTAAGTTTTAAAAGCGCATTATCTTCATAGTCCCAAATACTTCTCTTAATTGTTGAGGATCCGAGGAAGCTTTACATTAAGATAATAAACATTAAATTTTGACCAATTGTATATCTAGAGATTTTATATTCCAAAAGAAATAGTCAAATATAGTTGCATATAAAAAAAGTGAATTGATTCTTTTTATCTAGCAATGATTTCCCTTGATAGAGCTTTGTGAAATTTTTCATTTAAGGGGCTTGTTGGATACCCAAGCCAATGACTTTCCTAACGAAAGTTAAAATTCTACGATGAGAGGCTAACAACCCTTTGAGGTTGATGATTAAGACTTACATGTGATATGGGGAAATTTTCTTGTTATAGAAAAAGGAAATTTTGTTGTCTTGAGAAGTAAAGCAAAAACGTAGAGTTGAAAGCTTCAAACATTCAAATGGGAATTATCACTGACCTTATCAACCCGCAAATTATGTACCTTAGTCTCCCAAATTCAACAATATTTCTAAAAGCTTGTCAATTTCTTACTTTGAATACCATACAAGCATTTGAAGCTAGAAATTGGTGTTCTCATACCTAGCAAGTAAGTGTTCTCACACACAACAAGTCAACAAATTTAAAAAAAAAGAGATTAACTTCTCACTTAAGATGAAAGCCAAGGCCTAAATTATAAAAAATGTCTTCCTTACCTATCATACAAGTGATTTGGAATTTGGTAGTATCAATGAGACTACCAACTTATTGTATGTATGTTTATTCTTTTTAGCACTAGAAATCAGGCATCGCTACATGGAGCAAGTGAAATGGAAGACTTTTAGAGTTCCCATCTTCCCTCAAAAACGGGACGGGAAAGGTTTGAAAGGGTTAATAGAGTTTTAACTGGCACACATTTTTCTCAACGTCTTTACCAAACTTGGGATTTTTTTTAACTAGATCAATATTTAAGAATTCCTCTTAGTTTTCAACAATCAGACTTACTTTTGTTTACTTTAAAAATCACTACAACTGGTAAAATTTTCATTTCGGTTTTATCTTTGATATCTTTTTAAACAATTTAAAACAAAAATAATGAAATACCATTCTAATCTTTAAATATTTGTTTTAATAAGAAAATAACATAAAAAGATGAAATCTTCAATCTTTGTTTTGCTTACATCCTGTTTTAGTAAAAATTTTAATCTCTTTCTTGATTACATAAAAAATTACCAGAAAAATAAAGAATAGTTGAAAATTTATTTGGATTAAACTTTCACAATATTTTTTTTCAAATTTTTAGAAAATAGGAAATTTCATCAATTTAACTGGTAAATTTAACAATATCTGTTTTCACAATTTTTAGAAAATAGGAAATTTCATTAATTTAACTGGTTAATTTAACAAATTTATTGAGATTAAAAAAGTAAAAAGAAAATAAAAATAACTTGCTATATATAATTTGGTTTTCATTTAAAAAAAAATTCATATCTTCATTATAATATATTTAGATAATTTGAAAATATTAAATACTTTTAAGATTCCATATTTTTCCTTATTGATTCAAAAAATATATTTAAGTTTCAAAAATAAATAATGATTTTTCATTTGCATGAAAAAAATCAAGAAGAAGGGAAGCTCAATAATTGGAATTTTCAATTTTCCAACTTGCATCAATGAATTAGGCATACTACTATTTTGGTGCTTGATGTCTAGGTTTGTCTATTAAGTACCTTCTTGATAATTGCACATGTTTTTTCTAGATTATCACTATATTTCTTTTTCTAAATTATTACTATATTTTTCAAACTTAATAAAAATTTGATAAAATATTTTTATTGGCGACCAAGGTCGCACACTTTATATAATTGAAACATTTTATATAATTGATTTAGATTTTTTAAAACAATGTCGTGTTATGGTTGTTCTCTGTATTATGGTAGGAAGCCTTTCCCAAACAATCATCAAGTTTTCTTGATTCTCGTTTGAGAATAAATGGCCTTGATCACATACTTTTAAATTAATTCTATTTCTTACTACAAGAATTTTGAGGAAGATGACTTCCATTAGGTAATTTTGTACGTCTTGATTATATATTTATTAGCGCTAATGTGAGTATTATTTATATGGATCAATTTTTTATAAGTTTATATTTTAGCTTATTAGATAGTGAAAATGCACCATTTTTGCTATTATTTTTATTATTATATTGTAAATAAGTAATAATTTATGTGGACATAACTATTGTTAAAACTTCCCTCTTACCTATTCTCGTAGCATAATGAGTGACTTACTATAGAATTCCTCCTTATTGGATGTGAATATGGAAGCCTCAATTTTTATTATTATATTGTAAATAAGTAATAATTTATGTGGACATAACTATTGCTAAAACCCCTCTCTTACGTATTCTTGTAGCATAATGAGTGACTTAATATAGAATTCCTCCGTATTGGATGTGAATATGGAAGCCTCAAGTATAGTGAATAATTGAACATTTAATACTTCACACATCAATAAAAGTGAATGCCATATTCTATGAGAGAAGTTTTCATAAAAGATATAATTAGTGAATTAAATTAGTAGAAGGTTGCATCTCATTGGTTGATTGTGAATAACCCTCATTTGAGATTGTTCATAGTGAGTACTATGAGTATTAAAAATACAATGGAAGGGATTTATCGTTAAAAGTGCTAATTATTCCAAAGATAGTGAATGATTTTATATCGAGACAATTTTTAGTTATTATTTTATAATAAAATTAATTAAGAATCACATTTTTGTGGAGCAAACTTTCCTCTCAAATAGGTTATTTAATATAATTCACAAATGAAAATTACATAGCAGCTTCACAAATTATAATTTTGCAAAGGTTCACTGAACCCCATTATCATTGAAACAATTCCATATTGCATGTTTTCTTTATAATCATGTCAAGGATTTTGTTTTTTCTTGGAATATCATTAGAATAATATAATTTCATTACAAAAATTGGAATTTTCCATTATCTACATATGTTAGGTCCCTATATTACTAGTATAACCCCTTATTGTTATTAGTGCAACCCCCTTATTGTATTGTTGTGCCCATGTAGTCCCCATATTGTTATTATTGTGCCTCATAGAAGCCCATTATTGTTATTTTTGTGCCCTTACATTATTATTTTTATGTGGGCTTTGATTATATTGTGACCCCTTAGACTCTTATACATAGAAATGAGGTCTTGTCATTTGTATTATCCAAGAATTATTCATTTGTGCAATGTAAAGGAGGTTGCCCCCTCAAAGAGGCTAATTTTGAAGTCATTGATCTATCTCTTATTCTATTTTGTGAGTTGGTTGCATAACAACATCTACCACAAATGGAAAGTCTGCTCCAAGATTAGGAAAGCACTAAGGTCTATTTGCCCATTTGCTACTAGAATATCTTGTTCAAATAAATTACAGGTTGTTTAATTTTAGTGTAAATTTCCATATTAGATGGGTTATACATGAGAGAACATTACAATAGAAAATCACAATTTTAACCATGGATTTTTGCAATTTACTTCACTCTAACATTGTAAATGGATTTGCAACAAATCACGGTTAAAACTCTTTAATGCAATTTTAGTATTTAAAATTTGTAATTCCAACCATTCATTTAAAAATAAATAAATAAAATTGAAAACATTATAAAGAAAACTCACCAAAAGAAAATGTCATTACCACATAACAAAAATCAGCTTATTCCAATAAATTAGAACACATGTAAGTTTGAGCAACAAACTTCCCATTCACCAAAATATTTGATCTATGGAAAATTGTATTTTTGATTCACCAAAATATTTGATCTATGGAAAATTGTATTTTGATGATAAAATTATGAAATTTTGTAAATTTTGACTATAAAAATGTATTCGTAGTATTTCTGATAAGAAAATTATGAAATTTTGAAAATTTTGACTATACAAATGTATTTGTAAAGTCTCATTCTTATTGGAATAAATTCAATTTCATTGATTAAACATCAATTTTACACATCATTACTAATTATAAAAAATACTAACTAAAAGTGAAAAATGGTTAAAAAATTATTTTAATAAATAAAAATAAAAATAAAATAAAGTTCATTATCCATCATTACTAATTATAAAAATACCAACTAAAAATGAAAGATTGTTATATATATATATTATATATATATATATATATATATATATATATATATATATATATATATATAAACTAAAATGGTTATAATTTTATTGATTTGAAATCCTTGGGTCTGTGCCCAAGCTGCTCCTGTTTCATTACAATTCATGTTTCAGATTCCAGGCTGTTGCAATACACAGTCAGCATGCAGTTCAGGGCTATTGAATAGTGCTTTTAGTGTTTACAATTAGCAGTCCTTTCAGTAGGGAGCTGCCTTTGTTTGCAAGCTGGTCGGCTTCAACATTTGACTTTCTGAGGATGTGGTACAATTTACATGTATCAAAATCTAGAAGTACTCTCTTCAACCTGTCAAGGATTTTGTTGAGGCTGGCATTTCTAAATAAGCTTCCCGTCTTCAGGATCTTGATTATTAACTCTGAGTCTCCAAAAGCTTGAATTTCTTTAACTCCTTTGTCTCTTGCGATGTGACAGGCTTTTAGCAGCCCAAGAATCTCTGCTTGATTGTTAGTTTTATGGCCGAGACCCCAACTGAAGCAGTCTTTTGCTATCCCCTCATTTGAGTATATGACCCCCTCTGCACCTGCATCACCAGGATTCCCTTTGGATGCTCCGTCAAAGAAAATTGTAGTTAACTTTTGAGATCGCCACCACAGTTGGAATTTGTCATTTTCTTCTCTTATGCGCCAATCCTGATTTTCCTTTTGTGGACAGAGGAGCTGCCTATGCGGCCTAGGATCTAGCATACCGATCCATCTTTTTTCTTCAGGCAAGAGCAATGGATCTTATTTTACATACTATTGTTGAATTGCTTCTAGAAGGAATGATTTAGCTTTTGCTGCAACTTGCATTGGAGTGTGCTTCGTCTCTCTGAAGATCTGCTGATTTCTAGCAAGCCAGAGCTGCCAACACACATAATTTGGGATTGCTGTCCATATTTTTTTCCAAATTGATTTGAGAGGGATACTATGAGGGTAGATGCTATTCCAAATGGTAAATAGATCTGCAACAGAGGATGATGAAGGCATAGTGATTTGAAGATTAAATAAAATGATACTCCATACCTCTTTTGCAAAATGGCACTCCAGAAAAAGATGCTGGGCTGTTTCTGCTTGACTGCTACATAGTATACATCTGTGAGGTCCAGCTATGTTCCTTTTTTCGAGATTGTCTACGGTCAAGACTTTATTGTGGGCCACAGTCCAGAAAAAGAAATTCACTTTTGGGAGGGCTAGAGGGTCCCAGACATTCTTCTAAAAGGTTGGATTTTGACTACTATTTTTTTATTCTTGCAAGGCTCTATATCCTGCAGCTGTCCTGTACACTCCTGTCTGGCCCCATCCCCATTTATCATTCATATATCTGTTGGTGGGCGCCGCTTCCTCCAGCAGGTCTTCAAGCATAGTTTGTTGATGTATTACCCTCTCTGGGATTCCATGGAAATCCCATCCTATCCAGTCTCCACGTTGGTCCCATTTTAATAGTTCAAATATGGTATTAACTCCTGCCTGCTTCAGCCAATCCCTTAGTTCAGCTATGTCCTCTATGTCCTTCATTGGTTCTTTCCCCATAATTCTATCTTTCCACAAATGGGTGCGCTTGCCATTGCCCGGAATCCTATAGGCCTGTTTAATAAAAAACTTGCTACTCCTACAGCATAATTTCCACACCTGTGTGCTATTAGCTGCATTTACATTCTGGAGATTACTCAGATCTTTGTTTGGTCTGTATTTGGTGTTAAGCAATATGCTGACCGGATGGGTAGGATCATGGATCAATTTCCATAAAAATTTTCCTCCCATTGCTAAATTAACGAGGGCTGGATCTCTTATTTGCAAGCCTCCATCTGCTCTTGTTTTTTTGACAACTTCCCATTTCACAAGGTGCATTTTTTTTTCATTTCCCTTTCCTCCTTGCCACAGGAAGTCTCTGAGCATTTTGAAAATTTGCTCCGAGACATTTCTTGGAGCTAAGAGGAAAGTTGCCTGATATATTGGTAGTGCTGACAACACTGATTTTATGAGGATTACTTTGCCTCCTTTCGTCGGCCAGTGGCCTCCCCACGCTGCAATTTTGGCTTTAAATTTCGAAATTATTTCTGTCCACAGCATTATTTTATTTGCACCTGAGATTATGGGAAGGCCCAGATACTTGAATATGTCCCAATTTAATTGCCCTTTGAATCCAAGGAGAGAGGTAATGTCAGAGAGCTCCCTCTGTTCAACATTCCAGCTATACACTTCAGTTTTATTCTCATTAATTAACGCCCCAGAAAATCTGCAATAATTATTCAAAACTGTTTTCATTGCTTTGGCTATTCTTAAGGATGCTCCACCTAGCAGGAGTGTGTCGTCGGCGAACAACGCGTGGTTCTGGGCTTCGGCTCCTTGGCTGGGCTTGAGACCCGGAACACTGCCTTTTGATTTTTCCACATCCAGTTTGTGACTGAGCGCTTCCGCCAACAAAATATACAGGGATGGGGAGAGGGGGCACCCCTGTCTTATGCCCTTCTGGCTTTGGAAGAAATTCGTGGGGCGTCCATTGACTAATGGGGTTATACAAGGTTTGTCAATGCATGCTTTAATAAGGTTGACAAATTGCTGCGAAAATCCAAATGAGAGCAGGACTTTGCAGAGGAACGAACGGTCCATTCGGTCAAAGGCGCTTGCCATATCGAGCTTGACCAACATGCCTTTTTCACCCCGCAACTTGCTGGAGTGTATGATATCCTGTACCTGAATTACGTTATCTATAATGTGCCTGCCTTCGACAAAAGCGCCTTGGGGGGAAGATATTATATTTTTCAAGTGTAGCTTGATCTTGCCAACAATCAATTTTGCCATGATTTTATAAGAGGCGTTGCACAGTGATATCGGCCTGAACCTTGCAGAGGTCTCCGGGTTGGTATCTTTGGGGATCAGGGCGAGATATGTAGAGTTTGTTCCTCCGCCCACCTTTGCTTTCCTCATGAACGAGCTAATCATCTTGCAGAGATCCGCCTTTATAATGTGCTAGCACGATTTGTAGAAATGGATTGTAAATCCATCAGGCCCGGGAGCCTTGTCTGTGTCCATGGACCAGATGACATTTACAATTTCCTCCTCTGTGGATGGCCTGCAAAGGGCTGCGTTCTCTTTGGCGGTGATAAGAGTGGGTATGTTAACAGTAAAGTCATCAGCTTCTTCACTGTAGCTGCGATTTTCGGCCCTGTAAAGATTCCTGAAGCAGATTTCAGCTGCTTCTTTGATCTCTTTATAATCTTTGCATATGTTACCCTCTGATGATATGATCTCCGCTATATGGTTCCTGCTCAGCCTCGCTCTGTATTGGCGATGGAAGAAGGATGTATTGCAATCTCCCGCCTTCAGCCACAAGCTCCTAGATTTTAATCGCCAATATTCTTCCTCTCTTCTGAAGGCTTGGTGTACTATGCGTTGAGCTCTCGTTTCCTTCTCTAACAGCTCTGGAGTAATGTCTTTGTTTTCCATCTCTAGTTGCAAAGTCTGCAGGCCATTAATAGATTCCTTTCTTTGCTCAGTAGGGGTGGATCCAGGTTTCTTAATCCAGTTCTTCAACGCAAGTTTTGTTGCTTTTAACTTTTGCTCCCAGACATAACTAGGAGATCCCGTGAATGTATTGTCCCATGCTACCTTTACTGTCTCCATGAAACCTTCCTTCTCGATCCATAAAGGGCTGAATGGAAAAGGAATGGGCCCTAGGTCTTCTTCATCCTCCAGAAGGAGCTAGATGGGTTTATGGTCAGAAGCTAGCTTCGGCAGAATTTTAGTGGTGATAATATTCTTGTTCATCAGTATGGAGCTTTGGACCATAAATCTGTCTAATCGAGCTGAGATGTGGTCCTCTCCTACTCTATTATTGGACCAGGTACATAGGCCTCTAATGGGGTTTAAATCCAGCAGGTCCCATCGCTGAAAGAGTTCCTCTACTTCGTCTAGCATGGGATCTCTGTTACTTGCACCTCCCCTCTTTTTTTTTGCTTTCAAAACGATGTTAAGGTCCCCTGCTATTATAACGTTACAAGGGGAAGTCTACTCTAGAAATGCTGAGAGGGAGTTCCAGCATTCTCTCTTTTCATTATAAGAAACAGGAACATAAAGATTGAAAATATTAATAGACAGCTTACTTGTTTTGTGGGTCATTTCAGTTTGGATCCAGTGCTGAGTTTCCTTGTGATTGTTCAGCTGAAGGAGGTCGTCGTTCCAGAGCGTTGCCAACCCTCCAGAGGTGCCCCTTGAGCTGACAGCTTTACCTGCTCTTTTATTCCACTTTGTGCTGTTGATCTCTAGAAGGGCATGTCCTTCTATTTTGGTCTCTTGGAGCATGAGGATGTCTGAAGGCTCCGCTTTCATCAGATCCTTGACTGCTTCTATTTTAGAGGGATTCCCCAGACCTCTGCAGTTCCAAGAGACTAGGTTCATTATTTACTTGAGGGGGTGTTGAGCCCTCCCTTGGAGGGCCCTGGTCTGGTATTTCGCCCAATATACATTTCTATTGTAGCTTGGCTTCCTTGAGTTTTAAGTCTTTCTGCCTCCTCCTCCCTTTTTTCTTTGCAGGATTTCCTTCCTGCTTTCTTCGGCTGGCGCTCGTAGGTTTCGTCATCTGAGGAGCTAGAACTTTCTAGTGGTTTTTTCCTTGCTATGTCTGCATATGAGGGGTTGGATGGGCTTCCCTGATTGGCTTCCCTTTGAGCTGCTTCACCTGCTTCCTTGTTTGGTGGGGGAGTATCCGCCCGCTCTTGATTCTCTTGGGCTGGGGTATCTTGAGAGCTTTGAGCCTTCTCTATTCCTGTTAGATTTACTTCTGTTTCCTGATTTGCATTGTTGCTGCTGGGGTCTCCTTCCTTGCTGCCTTCGCCGATGCCTTTTTTTTTTTATGTGTTCTTCTAAACCAGGCTCCATTGTTCCCCGTTCTGTTTGTCAGCTTGTTCCTCTGCTCTCTTCTTGTAGTGCTTTGCAAAGTGGCCATGACTATGGCAATGTCTGCATTTAAAGGGTAGTTGTTCGTAGTCCAGTTCCTGGACATGCGTCCACCCAGCTATAGTAAGTTTGATGGCTTCCGGTAGCCCCTCCTCTAAATCCACTTCAACGCAGATATGGGCGCATGAATACTGGTCTTTTCTTGCTGCCTGATCTATATAATTTCCCAGGGCGTTACCTATGATCTGAAAGGATTTTTGGTTCTAGCAGTGCAGAGGCAAATGAGGGAGTCTGACCCAAACCGGAACAGCTGATGGAATGTCCTGGGTGGGATCGAAGTCCGGGGACCATTTGTTCAAATACAAGCCCTGAGGCCCCATGAAATACGATCCGTTTCTGAAGATCAGTCCTTTGTCATCAGGGTTTTCAAAAACAAACACAAAGAATCCCTTACCTACGAAATAGCTTTTCACTTCTTCTTTGATTAGAGGCTTCCAGTTCCTTTGAAACCATTCTTCCACTGACTTAGGAGATGGCCAGAGGCCTGTGAACTGGCCAATCAGGCCTCTCTCTGCAAGATTCAACGCGGCTTTACAGGTTTCTTCTTCAGGTAACACCACAGATGCGATTGAGTCCAGTTTTTTGACAAATTTCTGCTGGGAAACAGGAGGGCGCTTTGGGCCTGAAGCGATCATAGTTCGAAACGCGATCACCTCCGGAGGAGTTGAAGGGGGAACAGGGTCCCCAGTGTCCGCCATTGGGGCGGCAGAGCGAAGCTCGATCCGCAGGACGCAAGGCGCCGGGAGGAGGGACGGCCTGCAGCAGGCTAGGAGCAAGCGCGCGCGGGATTGATTGTGTTGAATTGTTAAAAAAATATTTTAATAAATAAAATGAAATTCCAATTAAAAGTTAAAAAATAATATTTTATCAATTAATCAAAATTTTGTTTTAAATAATTATAGATATATTTGACCAAGAAAGAATAAGTTGTTATTGTTGATGAATTCAATATTAAAGAAAAGGTTATGAAATCTTAAATATTTTGTATAGTAAATTAAAATATGTATATTTTAAGATGTAGTTATTAATTGATTCTAATAGATTTAAAAATCAACGTAGATTTATTTGGACTTTTGATCTATCAAGCATCCAAAAGATCAAACTCCTCAAGGTGCAAAATGTTTTTTTAATCAAAAAATTGAACAAAATTTTGCACACCTAGATATTTGATCTCTCTTATTTTTTGATAGATTCAGAGTTACAATCCAGAGGTATTACAAGGGAAAGTTTGCCCTCTTATAAACTGCCAATAAGTAATTTCAAGGGATGTTATCTTCTTTGAATAATCGTGATGAGTTAACCTGCATTAGCAAATAATAGCCAATAATAATTGCCCCACTACTAATCTGATAACTAAATTATGATGGACTTTTCCCCTACATGAAATATATATAATTTAAAAATAAATTTATCCCTTAATTGGAAAACAATTTTTTTCTTTAATTAATAATCAATAAATCTAATAATAATAATATTTATATAGTAAATGATACTTATGAAAAATAAGTTGTTATCTGATGAAAAGTTCATAAAAGATTTTATATATATGATTTTGTGTTGGCATTATGGCTTAGGTTTGGAGCTATGGCACAGGTGTTGTCCTTGATGGCAACCTTCTTTGGTATCAGATCTCAGTTCAAGCACTCAGAAAGTAGAAAAAGACATATACACAGGTTCATCTAGACGAAGGCGCGTATACACGCAGGTTATACATTACAAAAGCGCGTATATGTTGGGGATCATTCTTTTGGTCCATGGCAATTAGATCTTGGAACTTGAACTTAATTTTTGGACCATGGCGTCTCGTCAAATGTGTTGATCCCTAGTTTTGGGTTCATGGTATTGAAATGTTATGGTTTTGGACCATGGTATTGGGGAAGGCCTAAGGCTATAAAAGAGGAAGGAGACCTTGTGACAAATTATCACCTGAATTATTATTGAAGATCCTATAAAGTGCTAGAGCTGGTATATTGGGTGGTGATGCAGATCTGGATCTGAAGGAAGTAGGAACCTTAGCGCAAAAGGAAGGATAAGGTCTATTCATGGGTCATAATCTTTAAGCCTAAATGATAGTATCTTTGTATGATTTTGATCTGCTAGATGTGGCGCTTGTTTGATCTATAAGTCTGAAAATCTGGGTTAATTAGTGATTGAATATCTGGAAGAGTGTGTTGTCCTTTATAGATCTATACACAGGTTCAGTGAAGCAAAGGCGCGTATACACGCAGTTTAGGTGAAGAGAAGGCGCCTATACGCAGGTTGTTCCATACACAGATGCGTATGAACGCAAGTGACAGACTGTTGAAATAGCGTATATGCTTTAAGTTGTGATCTAGATGTTTCTGCTTATTGCTGCTGTGTTTTGGGTTCTGTTGTGTGGTTTCTGGTACTGTGTTTTGGGTACAGCTGGCAGAGAAGTATCTACTTGATTTCAGATCTAGTTGGTGAAAAGGAGTTTATTTGATGAAGAATTCCTTGATGATTGTTTGATGTTCTTGGATCCAGTCTGAAAATTGATGAAACGTGGTCCCTGGAAGAAAGAGAAGGTTGTAGCCTTCTGTAGGCCAGCACCTACGTACTAGTATCTTGGCTAGTGCAAGAGCTAAGGGGGTTGTAGCTCCCTTCCAGGAGAAGCCTGGAAAACGAGAGAGGGTTGTAGCTCTCTGCAGGTTGCAACCTGCATACTGGTAAAGGGACTGCACCAGTATATTGTAAAGGAAGTTTCTAATTAAAAGGAAGATAGAGACAAATTGCAGCAGGTGGTTTTCACCCACATTGGGTTTCCACCTTATATCTTGTTTTCTTGTGTGTGACTGTCTTTCTGCTCTGTTTTACTGTCTCTGGTTACTGTTATTTGATTCTGCATCACATATTAACAATCATCATAAAAAACATTAAGTAAAGTAAAAGCTTGTTTTGTACACGTGGGTTTCCTTCTGCATAATCGCGTATATACGCAGGTTAATTAAACTGAAGAAGCGTATATCAGTTGTTTTGAAAAAGGAATAATTTCCTTGATAATACTGATTCACCCCCCCCTCTCAGTATTATTTCCAACATTTTGAGCTTGAGTGAGCCTAATGGTTAAGAGCATGTGTTTCCTTCTAAGAGGTCACAGGTTCAAGAATCAGAGGAGGGTAGAGCATGTATGCCTTCATAGATTTAGTAGTCAAATTACTGGGTGGAGGTGTGTCTCTTGTCCCACAAATAAGGGGGTCTCATACACCAATCTAGTGTCTGGCTTGACCATGACCTTAAAATAAGATAAATGATAATAATAATATGTGTGGTGAGGTGGCTAGGTTTGTTGGGTGAAACCCACTAGGTCAGGGTTCAAATCACATTGAGTATGTTGTCGTGCTATGCGGCTCAAGGAGTAGACTCCCCACTAGCTGGAGTCTCGGCTCTTGCCAAAATCATAAGAAATTAGTATATGAGCTTGCTGGTTGTTGGATGTACTCTTGGTGTTATAGGGGAGTAGACTCCCCACGAGGTCAAGGTTCAAATCACATTGAGTACATTGTCGTGTTATGGTGTGCGGCTCAAGGAGTAGACACCCCACTAGCTGGAGTCTCGGCTCTTGCCAAAATGATAAGAAATTAGTATATGGGCTTGCTGGTTGTTGGATGTACTCTTGGTGTTATAGTGGCAGTAGACTCCCCATTAGCTGAATCATAAGAAATTAGTATATGAGCTCGCTGGTTGTTGGATGTACTCTTGGTGTTAGCTGGAGTCTTTGCTCTTGCCAAAATCATAAGAAATTAGTGTATGAGCTCGCTCATTGTTGGATATACTCTTGGTGTTATAGTGGTAGCTACCAAAATTGATCTGGAGTCTTCCTTAGATTAGGTTTGATAGTTACCAATTCACCACGTTGTTAAATCGGGTAAACCCATACCAGGAAATGAATTATTGATCTGAGGCAAATCGAGGGGCGTGCTATTTATGAAATCCAGTGTCATTTATGAAAACCAACGCAGTTTCAGTTACGATACCATCGCTATCCACATATTAGGGTTTGTGGATGATTTAAATATAGTTGGTTCTCCTGCACTCTGAGTTACGCCCACCGTGCACAAGTTTCTCATTACTCTGTAATTATGTCTAATTAAATTTTGATCTATTTTATATACTAGCAATTGCACCAAATGTTGCAATGGAAATGCCATAAGGCAGTAGCGTAGGAAAGAGTAGCATTAACAGTGAAAGTGAGAACTACAACATCTAGAGAAAAAATCATGGATGTGGTTAATGTTCAAAACCAATTCAAAATTTTGAAACATTTTTAAAGCATACAAAAGAGTAGGAAAGAGTAGTATTAACACTAAAACAACTGTAACATCTGGAGAAAAAATCATAGATGTGGTTAATACTCAAAACAAGTTCAACAATTTGAAACATTGTGAAAGCATACAAACTATTAAGAGCTTTGTTTCTCTGTTGTATAAGTCAAATAACAAACAAAAGGGAAAAATACAAAAAATTAGTAAATTGAAACCGTAATGCATACTGGCCAACAATGACTGCACTGGAGAAAAAATCATAGATGTGGTTAATACTCAAAACAAGTTCAAAAATTTGAAACATTGTGAAAACATACAAACTATTAAGAGCTTTGTTTCTTTGTTGTATAAGTCAAATAACAAACAAAAGGGAAAAAAAAAATCAGTAAATTGAAACTATAATGCATACTGGCCAGTAATGACTGCACCATGTCATCCTACAGTTGGAATCCTACACCATGTCATCCTACAATTGGAATCTCATTGTTTTGTAGGATTTCGTTTCCCATCCTCAATTGAGAGGAGAGGCAGCATTAGCAAATTCAATTCCTTCTAAGCCAACTTATTACATATGATAGATTTTGGTAATAAAAGCCAAAATCAGTTGTCCTAAATAAAGTTAGATTTTTTTTTTAAATGACTTTCGATATCTTAAATTCCTTTGACATGATGAAATACCACTATTCCCAAAAACAAAAACATACATTTTTTCTAATGTAACAATCTAGTTTGAGCATGTATGATCAAATTTGATGAGATATGGAATTTCATGGAATGCATCTTAAAACCCCACACAATGGAACTTATATAGCACATGAATAAGGGATATCAAAGCTCGATTTCACAATTTTTTTTTCAAAAGAAGATGAAAATACAAATAATAGACTTACAATCAAATTCATGGAAGAAATTTTAATATGTTAACGTGAAAATTCTAAAATTGAGAAAAGTCATTCCAAAACAATGTAATGAAAATGATCTTGAGTTTCATACTGGTTGTTGAATGCAAATACGAATTTGTACGAGGACCATATGATAGATAGACCCTTGTTGTTTAACATCCTTGAGTTTAAAATATTCAAGTTTCGAGTAGGTTTCTTGAAATCCAAGACAATATGCATAGTTCATATCAACATATTTAGTTTCATTGTTTGCTTTTGGTTGAGGAATTTGAAGACTCTAGATACTTTTGAAGGGTTATGCTTTCAAAGAACATTTCTTTATCCGAGGTGTTGAGAAAGGTCTAGTGAGTTTGTTATTTGATTATTTCTATGATTTGGATTTGAATGGATTATATTAGTCACATCATAATCCATCACTATTCAAGTAAAAACATGTGGCATCTTTTATATTTTTGAAGGGTTATGCTTTCAAAGAGCATTTCTTTATCTGAGGTGTTGAGAAAGGTCTTGTGAGTTCTGTTATTTGATTATTTCTATGCTTTGGATTTGAATGGATCATATTAGTCACATCATAATCCATCACTATTCATGTAAAAACATGTGGCATATTTTAAACCAAATGTAAGACCACTTATAAAATAAAAACCTATATTAAAATAGTTAACCTACAATTTCTTTCCTTCTTTCCTTTTGAAGAAGTAAAGAGGTCCCTCTTGCCAAATTGTTTTGATTATATAGGTTTGACATAAATATTATTTTTATTTTTAGATATTCATTTGTTTTGATATCACTATGGTTCTAGGGATACTCAATTATATTCAATTCGTCAATAACAACAATTACTATTACATACTCTCTTTCCAATCTAAACATAGTTACACTTGATTATTTCTATGATTTGGATTTGAATGGATTATATTAGTCACATCATAATCCATCACTATTCAAGTAAAAACATGTGGCATCTTTTATATTTTTGAAGGGTTATGCTTTCAAGGAGCATTTCTTTCTCCGAGGTGTTGAGAAAGGTCTTGTGAGTTTTGTTATTTGATTATTTCTATGCTTTGGATTTGAATGAATCATATTAGTCACATCATAATCCATCACTATTCATGTAAAAACATGTGGCATATTTTAAACCAAATGTAAGACCACTTATAAAATAAAAAACTATATTAAAATAGTTAACCTACAATTTCTTTCCTTCTTTCCTTTTGAAGAAGTAAAGAGGTCCCTCTTGCCAAATTCTTTTGATTATATAGGTTTGACATAAATATTATTTTTATTTTTAGATATTCATTTGTTTTGATATCACTATGATTCTAGGGATACTCAATTATATTCAATTCGTCAATAACAACAATTACTATTATGTACACTCTTTCCAATCTAAACATAGTTACACAATTTAAATGGAACTATAACATTGGAAAAAGTCTTTTTTTTTTTTTTTTTTTTTTTTTTTTTTGTAAGGTTCAGCGAGACTTTATATTAATAAAATACAGTAGAATACATGATGTAGAGTGGGAGTCGATGGGACCTCCCTGTGTCTGCCTTTGCACAGCTGAGCTGGTCTAGTCTCTGCTCTCACTCTCTCTCTCTTCGAGTGGGTCGTTCACAGCTTGTATAATTGTCAGTAGATGCATATATGGAAGAATCCAAGGAGCCTGGCATTTGCTAAGCTTGCTGGTTTTCCTTGTTTATGGTGTGGCATTTCTCTCTGAGTTCCCCCTCCTCCAGGTCTTGCCAGAGGGTGTAATAGTCTTCACTATTGGACAGAACGCCAGCATTGGCTATGGTATCGGCCAACTGATTTGCAGTTCTTCTGATTGCTTGAAAGGTAATGCCTTGAATGTTGCTGAGATGGGCTTGCAGATCCTTCAGGATTACCGAGAGCCTCCAACTGGGTGTGATCTTGTCCACTTGTGTGCCGTTTTGAAGTTTCCTCATCATCTTGATGACTATCTCTGAGTCTCCTTCCACTATGAGGCGTAGAAATTTGTGGTGGTCAGCCAGGGTGATGCCTGTGGTGAGAGCAATCAGTTCTGCAACGTTGTTGGTGTTGTTTCCCAGATTGCCATGGTAGATAAGCTGGATGTTCCCCGTGTGGTCCCTGATTGCTCCTCCGTATCCGGCTTTTCCCAGGTTTTGCTTTGACGCACCATCGAAGTTTAGTTTGAATGCTGGAAACGGCGGTGTTCCCCATTTGTCCTGCTTCATCGCTTGTGTGGTTTGGTTCTTGCCTGTGGGATTGGTCCGGGCTTTGAGCTTGAGGATTTGGACAATCCTTTGATCCTTTGGTGACAGGTTCCCCTCTTGCGGCATTATGTCCATGGCGTGGATCGTTTTTGTTATTAGCTGCCTTATTTTTTCCTTTAACCTATCCACTGTCATCGCTGAGTTCTTAAAGGTTTGAGCATTGCGCTCTTTCCAGAGGATCCAGACCATGGCTCCTGGAATGAGGTTCCATGCCCTGTTGATCAAATTACTGGTGGACATGGTTGATCGCCAATTGCTCAAGGTGAGGCAGATCGAGTCTCTATTTCTATCGGTTTTCCTGAAGACAAAATCCATATCATCCCATAGCGCACAAGCGGTGGGGCATGTATTGAGAATGTGGTTGAGCGTTTCATCATCATTCTCACAGAGGGCGCATCTAGAGGGTCCGATGAAGCCCCGTCGCTGTAGATTGTTCTAGGTGAGCGCTCTGTTGTGCATGACCAGCCAAGAGAACAGGGTTATTTTGGGCCAAGTGCCTCTAGTCTAGAGGGCATGCCATCTGGGGTCCGGTTGCCAGTCAGGTGAAGTAACGATGATTCTGTAGGCTTCCTTTAGATTGAAAGTACCTTTCGAATTTTTTCCCCAATGCAGGATGTCTTCTTTGGTTGAGGTGAGGATCCTGCGCTATTCTAACTGTTGTTCTATATTTTCATTCTAGTCTTGTGTTGGCCATTGATCTTTGGTTAGCCATTTTTGCCAAGTGATGGTCACTGTTTTGGGTTGCCAATAATCTGCTACCTTTTTTAACCCTGCCTCTTGCATGCCATTCTTGAGTGTAGTCCAAGCTGGGTGGTCCAGAGGAGGGAGTTGCTGCCAAGCATCCTCCCAAAAGAGGGCAGTGTTGCCTTGGTGCACTTCCCAGAAGCAATGCTGCTGAAAAATGTGTCAATTCTCCCATACTTTGTTACAGAGGGGAGAGCCTTGAGTGCTGCCAGTGAGCTTGATGAGGTCTTTGTCCTGTATTTGATTTGTGTACTTTGCCTTCCACAAGGTGCCCCATAGGGAATTAGGATTCTCCACCCATCTCCACCATATTTTTGCTGCAATAGCCTTGCTTAGGATTTCAGGATCTCTTAGGCCCAGTCCTCCTGCCAGCTTTGGTTTGCATATGTTTGTCCACTTGAGGAGGGCCCATTTGCGCTTCTTTGAATCCCCATTCCAGAGGAAGGACCGCTGGATGTTCCGAATGGATTTGTAGACTGATTTGGGTGCCGCAAGGGCTAAGAGAATGTAGGCCGACATTGTTTGAAGAACTGATTTGACCAGTACCAGTCTGCTAGCCATGTTTAGGGCTCGATGAGTCCAGCTGGTTAATCTGGCCTTCATTTTGTTTATGAGATCTTCCCAATTTGCAGCTTTGGGGGCGTATTCTGAAAGTGGGATGTCGAGGTATTTGGTTGGAAGGGAGTTCCTCTGAATCTTGAGAATTTTGCTGAGATTTCTCTGCACAGGAATAGAAGTGTTGAAGAAAAATAATTTGGATTTTGTAAGATTGATCTCCATACCTGAGGCTTTCGTGAAAGTACTTAGCACCTTGTTGAAGGTTCGAGCTTCCTTTACTGTGGGGGTTCCCACAAGCATTATGTCATCGACAAATTGCTGATGCATTACTGTGGGTCCTTGATGCGTAGCTTTGATGCCTTTGAGCTTATTTGTTTGGACCGCCTGGGATAGGGATCTTCTGAGGCCTTCTGCCATGATGACAAAGAGAAAAGGTGACAAAGGATCTCCTTGCCGTATGCCTCTAGATGGGAGGAATGGTTGTAAGAGGCCTCTGTTCAACATGATTGAGAAGAATGCTCCTGAGACCATTTCCATTATCCATTTTATCCAAATCTGACTGAAGCCGAAAGCTTGAAGGATTTCTCTGATGTATGTCTAGCTGATTTTGTCAAAGGCCTTGGAGAGATCAAGTTGAATGAGCATGCCCGAGATCTTTTGAGTTTTGATAGAGTGCAGCACCTCCTGGTTGAGAATGATGCTGTCAGTTATTTGTCTTCCTTCAACATATCCAGACTATTCGTGAGAAATGATTGAGGGGAGGATGGATTTAAGTCTGTTGGCCATCAATTTTGAGAGGATTTTATAGATGATGTTGCAAAGGGCTATAGGTCTAAATTTTTCGAGGGAGTCAGCATGATCAGATTTGGGGATGAGGGTGAGGAAGGTAGCTTTGATGGCCGACATCACTCTCTTGGTTCTGTGGAAGTTTTTTATCAACTTGAAAAGGTCTACTTTGATGATGTGCCAGCAAGCTTTGAAGAATTCAATTGTAAAGCCGTCTAGTCCAGGGGCTTTGTCAGAGGCCATGGTGAAGACGACTTCTTCAATCTCCTGCTCAGTGAACTCTCTTAAGAGAAGGGAGTTTTTCTCCTCCGTTACTAAGGGGGGAATAGCACTAATGATTTTGTTGATAGCTTCGGTTATATCTTGATTGGGCTCAGAGAGCAGTGACCAGAAGTATAAATTTAGTTCAGATCCTATTTGCTCTCTGGTTGAGACCTTATCACCATCATCTTTTTTGAGGGATAGAATACGGTTGTTGGCTCTATGCTGAATGGTTGATTTATGGAAGAAGCTTGTGTTTCATTCCCCATGCTTTAGCCACTACACCCGCGATTTTTGTTTCCAAAGCAGCTCTTCTTGTCTTAGCCTGTCTTCCCATTACTTTTGGAGGTTTGATTCCTGAGCTAACCTATCCTCATTAGGCCCGTCCTTGATCATTGATTGTTGGAGGCTCGCCACTTTTTCCTCGAGCTCTTTTTTTCTTTGAAAAATGTTACCAAATATGTTCTTGTTCCAGCATTTGAGCTTGATCTTAATGCTCTTGAGCTTTTGCTAAAAGATGTACATAATGTTGTCACTCTTTACAGAGGTTTGGGTCCACCAACTTTGAATATTTTGCATGAAGGTTGGGTGATCTATCCAGAAGCTTTCGAACCTGAAAGGCCAGTTTTGGGGCTTTATCATATTGGTGAAGTGCAGCTGTACTGGCCAGTGATCTGATCCTCCAATGGGCAGAATGTTGGCTTCCATGTCTAGATTCTGGAGCATGATGGATTCCGATATGAGGAACCTATCAAGCCTTGATGCAACCTGTCTATTTCCCCCTTGCGTATTGTTCCATGTGTGTATACCATTGACTGTGGGAACATCATTGAGTTTAGATGTTGCTATGAAGGTACTGAAAGCTTCCGCATTTTATCCAATCTTCTTAGGCCTCCTTTCTTCTCCGCTAGGTTGGTGATCATGTTGAAATCGCCACCTAGGATCCAGTGGTTGGCACCATGGTGTTGTCTGATTTCGTTCAAGTCTTCCAACATCTTGAACTTCTCCTAAATTCGCTGAGGTCCATACACATTGGTGATCCATATTGTTTGTTGTGAGTCTGGCATGTTGAAGATGACTAATAGCGAATGCTTAGTGGACAGAGCGTTCTGCAAAAAAAACTTGTTTTTGTTCCAAAACATTAGGAGCCCTCCTGCTTGCCCAATGGCTTCTGTGCTTGTGCATTGAAATCCTTTTGCAAATAGTTTCTTGAGCATTTCTAAGCCGTTGGCTGAGCATTTGGATTCTTGTAGTAAGACCAGGTCTGGAGATTGCATGAAAAGACAGTTTTTAAGGATTCGTCTTTTGGAGGTGCCATTTAGACCTCTGATATTCCATGTTGTTATATTCATTGAGAAATTTTCGTTGTGGATAGGACCAGAGCCCTCATTTTTCCTTCATTGATTAGGCACCTACCGAGTTCTTGTATTTGCTGCTTTGTTGATTTTCTCCCCCGTTTTTTTCCTAGACCTTTCGGCTTGTATTGGTCCAGGTCTAGGTTTGCTTGGATGCCTGTTTGGCTGCTATCTCCCCATTGCTTTTTGGTTGCATTCTAATTCAGATATTTTAACTGCAGGTATGCCATTTCGATTTTCTCCAAGTGTTCCCGGGGAATGGCATTCACACCTTGTTTGGACCATTGCTCGGTGACCTCCTGGAGATCCAGGTCACCGAGGATTTCTTTCAGGGGATTGATAGGAACAGTTGAGGGCATCCGATTTGGCTGAATTTCTATGCAAGGAGGGGTATGCAGAGGATCGAGGCTTGTATCACTGTGGTTGGAGTTGGGCTGCGGGATTTGACGTTGTTCCTTGGTTTGGGGATGGTCCGAGCTTGGGATGGAGATGGTTGAGGTTGCCTGGGTGGATCTTGATCCGGGGGGTTGTGGGATTTCAGAGGGTTTTCGAATGAATCAAGGTTGCCTAAAACTTCAAAGCTACTTTGTTGGGTGGGGATTGGGTTGGAGGGGTGTTTCATAGGATTTTTCCCTTTCTGCTTTTTGCTTTTCCTGGTAACAGAGATGTAATCTGGGGATGGGTTGTCCGCCTTGTCTACTTAGGGTTGAGGTGGGGGTTGATTTAGGGGGCACCCATGACTAAGATTTCCGTGCTGTTGGCATTTCTTGCATCTAAAAGGAATATTTTCATAGTCGATGGACTGCTTCCACTGAATTCCTTTGTGGATCAGAGTAATATGACCTGGGAGAGGTCCTGAGACATCCATATAAACACATATTCTAGCGTAGGCAGTGTATTTACCTTGAGATGTGAGATCTGAAGTTTTGATGAAGACACCCAGCTTGTTCCCGATGGCTTCCAAGATCCGCTTATTCCAGTAAGCCACTGGCAAGGAGTATAGTCTGAGCCAGACTAGAACTTTTGTGAAGTCTTCCTGTTCTGGAACAAAGTTGGGCTTCCAGTACGTTATGTAGAGTCCTGCTGAGTTGTAGAAGTATGGGCCTCCTTCGAAAGTGCAATCTATGTCTTCCCTATGGGTGAAGAAATTCCTTGCTCCTAACTGTAGTTCATAGTTCCCTTTGGGCTTCCATTTCTGGTTTATCCACCGGCAGAGAGATTTTTCATTAAGTCTTACTCCCATGAAGCGACAGATTAGGGCATGTTTGCTCATGTGATTTATGTATTCTTCGATCCATGGGTCTTCGATGATTAATGAGGGAGTTTCCTTCGATATCGGCTTGCAGGGGAATGATCTTGTTGCTCCGCTTTGGTTTGGGACGCTTCTCTCAGCCGCAGGTCCGTTGGCTTTCGAGGTATAGTTTTCTGCCGGAGCTTTGCCTCTGTCCCTGGATCGGGAGGCGGATGAGGTAAAGGTGGGCTCAGGAAGGAGGCTGTCGAATACGAAGGGGCCAAAGGTTGGGGGGTCGATCCCCCCCGAGGGTATTCATGGAGCGCTGCGTCTAGGGTTTGGTTGTAGGAGTGAGCGTTGCAGACCGGCCGTTTCGTCCTCAAGTGAAAATCATCTTTCATAACATTGGAAAAAGTTAAATGGATGGCGAAAATTTTATTTTGGATTTTTAGAAAACAATTATAAATAAAAATATTTTGTACATGGAATTGAAATAACTTCCTTTTGACATTTACTATTACATACACTCTTTCCAATCTAAACATAGTTACACAATTTAAATGGAACTATAACATTGGAAAAAGTTAAATGGATGGTGAAAAATTTATTTTGGATTTTTAGAGAACAATTATAAATAAAAATATTTTGTACATGGAATTAAAATAACTTCCTTTTGACATTCTCATTGCTTTGGCTACTTTAAATGGATGAAAATTTAGAGATAACTATATCCAAAAAACTTTATTACCTATAATTTTAATATTAAATGAATACACCTTATCTTAAACTTTTTATGAGAATAAATCTTCCCCATTGAAAATACAACTATGAGTTGAACAAGTTAAATTTTTAGGAATGCAATAAAAAATTATAGGAAAAAAAAAGTTACTATAAGTATAAAAAAACTCTCTTCTAAGAAGGAAAAAAAATTAACACTGTTTAAATAAAATTAACTTACATTACTCCCACTGAAATTAGATATTCCTTAATTCCAAAATACATTAAAATGAAAATATGTCACCTTTTAAAGAGATTTTTAATTTACTTAATTTACATACATTATTCATATCGGGAATTAACTTGCATCACTCTCATTGAAATTAGATATTCCTTAATTCCAAAATACATTAAAATGAAAATATGTCACCTTTTTAAGAGATTTTTAATTTACTTAAATTACATTATTCATATTAGGGAATTAACTTGCATCGCTCTCATTGAAATTAGATATTCCTTAATTCCAAAATACATTAAAATGAAAATATGTCACCTTTTTAAGAGTTTTTTAGTTTACTTAAATTACATTGTTAAATAGTGAATCCATACAGGTGAAGATAGTTTTAGATAGAGGAGGAATGACCTGTTAGAGCAGATTAGATAGAACGAGATTAGATGGAACAAGATTTTACTGGTCTTTAACTCTAAATATCACTTTAATGGAAGATAATGAGAATAAATGTGAATATCACTTTAACTCTAAATATCACTTTAATGGAAGATAATGAGAATAAATGTGAATATCACTTTAATGGAAGAGAATGAGAATAAATGTTTAGGCACAAGTAAAATGAAATCTTAATGCAAAATGGAGAAACCATAACAACAAGAGAACATTTCATTTCTGGTTCAGATTTAGCCGAGTGTATGTTTCAAGAACAGATTGAATAACAAAAGTAGGATTTGTACAAAACCCGGTTTGAAAAACAAAACACATAAAAATATAAAAATACATTTTTTGATTGAAGATTGTTATGGAATCGAATGCACATAAAGTTATAAAGATACATCAATTTAGCCGAGTGTATGTTTCAAGAACAGATTGAATAACAAAAGTAGGATTTGTTTGAAAAACAAAGCACATAAAAATATAAAAATACATTTGTTATAGAAGATTGTTATGAAATCGAATGCACATAAAGTTATAAAGATACATCGATTTAGCTGAGAGCCGAGTGTATGTTTCAAGAACACATTGAATAAAAAAAGTAGGATTTGTACAAAACCCGGTTTGAAAAACAAAGCACATAAAAATATAAAAATAAATTTTTTGATAGAAGATTGTTATGAAATCGAATGCACATAAAGTTATAAAGATACATCGATTTAGTCGAGTGTATGTTTCAAGAATAGATTGAATAACAAAAGTAGGATTTGTACAAAACCTGATTTTTTTTTTGTAAGCTAATGTGGTGCCATTCATATTAATTCGGTTTAAAGCCTGTACATACATACAGTGGCCTCAACCTGCCCCGAAGGGAAACCGCGTCTGCTGGCCATCTTAAGTTTTTAACTGCCATCCAGAAACAAAATGTACTGAGTCTATTTGTCCACGCTAAATGTAATAAACATTCAAAAAGGCTATCACTGTTTCCTATCTGCATTATAAGATATATCAAAAGGAGAGCAAGCTCTCAGCAACCTAACTAAAGAGACATTATACATAGCTTTGGGAATCAGTCTTCCATGGGGCCTAGCTGGTTCTCTTTCTTCTTTTCTCCAGGAATGAGCTGTTTTAGTTGTTGCTGTATCTCATCAAGCTTGCTATCCTGCATCAGAAGGGTTATCTGGAGGTTCTTCATCTCTTTCTTCAGATTTGGGATGCCTTGGGCCAATTCTTCCATCTCCATAGCTACTTGTTCCATAGCTTTTGCTAGCAGACTCTTCATTACCCAATACACATGGAGGGCCTGCTTATACAGGGGCATACGTCCTCTGGTGTTTCCTGGGTCTGGCAGCAGATTCTCCCAGTCCTCCATTTCGGGCTCCGACTGTTCCTGAGTAGCCTCTTCCTCCAAATGCTGGATAATCCTCCAGATATCTGCATTTGTTTCTACACTATACGCATTCTCCGCATACTGGACCTGTCCCTTAAACGTCTTCCTACCACGTCTTTTTCCTGTCAGTGGAAGGTAGCTCCGCTCCTGAGTTCCTGCCTGACGACCTCTCCCTTTAGTTTTACGACCCCTTCCCCGTCCTACACCAGCCTTGTTACCTTCTATTACCCTACTCCCTTGACCAGTTATGCCTGAGGGGGCTCCTAGGCAGCCTTCCTCTCCTCGCCCTCTGGCTTTCTTCCCTCGAAGACCTCCCTCCTCTGGTTGCTTGTCTTCTAGAGGTCTCCCTTTCCAAATTCCTCTTCGCCTTGTCTGCCTTTCACCGCCATGTTCTGGATTATGCGCCTCCTCCGTGCCTGCCTGGTTCTGATCCATTTCTTCCCAGGAATCTACCATATCCCCTTCTTTCCCCATAACGTTTCCTCCCTTGCTCATAACAGTATCCACCTTCCTCATTCTTCTCTCTGTTACCTTACACTCTATTTTCCTCGGGACGGGACGACGACCCCTCTGCTTTCTCCTCACTGCCTTGTATCTAGCTCTGGTTTCCCACTCCTTACCCTTATCCTCACTCTCACCATGGGCATTACCTACATGCCTATCTATATACCTCCTCTCGTCACCAATTCCTCTCTTTCGCCGCCCTTCCCTGTGCTGCTGCACCTCTTCCCTCTGTCTCCTGCCTTTGCTATAATCACCCACTTCTCCTCTGCTTACCTTTGCGCCAGCTAACCCTTGTCCCATCACTGGAGCTCCGTTTCTTGCACCACCTCTGGCTTTCATATTTCCCTCTCCGCTGCTCTTTTCAATCATGCCCATTCTGTCATTCGTCCTGTCCACCTGCTGTAATCTCCATGTGCAAGGTGGCTTATCATAGCCCCTCCTTGCCATCACACTAATCGCCCTCCTCGCCGCCTTTTTCACCCCGATCGGGGGAGTACAAAACCCGATTTGAAAAACAAAGCACATAAATATATAAAAATACATTTTTTGATAGAAGATCGTTATGAAATCAAATGCACATAAAGTTATAAAGATACATCCATTTAGCCGAGTGTATGTTTCAAGAAAAGATTGAATAACAAAAGCAGGATTTGGAGTGTATGTTTCAAGAAAAGATTGAATAACAAAAGTAGGATTTATACAAAAATATAAAAATACATATACATTTTTTGATAGAAGATTTTTATGAAATCGAATGCACATAAAATCTGTGCTTTTCATATGGCAACCATCATAATAGTTTTTGTTTTTGTTTGTTTTTTTTACTATTATAGAGTTTTCTATATTTTGGTGTGTTACAATTATAGTGTGGCAACCATCATGATAGTTTTTGTTTTTGTTTGTTTTTTTATTATTATAGAGTTTTCTATATTTTGGTGTGTTACAATTATAGTGATAGCCCAAACACTTTATTATTCAAGGTTGTGCATTCTGTATTTCAAAATTTTAATAAGGAAACTTTAAACCAACAAATAAAACTTTACGTCAAGTCCAATTAGCTATATGTCAAACCCAACTAGCTATCTCCTTACCATAGTTACCAAGTTCAAAATAAGAAGAAAATTCAAATACTTAAAATTCATTTGTAGTTTTTGTTTTTTAATTATAAAGTTTTCTGTATTTTGGTGTGCTACAATTAAGTGTTACAATTATAGTGATAGCCAGACTCAAGGTTGTGCACTCTTTATTCAAGGCCGTGCACTCTGCACTTTGTATTTCAAGATTTTAGTAAAGAAACTTTAAACTAGCAAATAGCCTAGATGCTTTATTTATTCTGCGCTTTGTATTTCAAGATTTTAGTAAGGAAACTAAGATTTTAGTAAGGAAACTTTAAACTAGCAACTTTACATCAAGTCCAATTAGCTATACGTCAAACCCAATTAGTTATCTCCTTACCATAGTTACCAAGTTCAAATTCGATTCAATAAGAAGAAAATTCATATACTTAAAATTCATTTGTATTTCAAGATTTTAATAAGGAAACTAGTAAGGAAACTTTAAACCAACTTTAAACCAGCTTACTTCAATTAGCTATCTCCTAGCTATCTCCTTACCATAGTTACCAAAGTCAATTAGCTATCTCCTAGCCATCTCCTTACCATAGTTACCAAGTTCAAATTCGATTTAATAAGAAGAAAATTCAAATACTTAAAATTCCTTAACATAATTACCAAGTTCAAATTCAATTCAATAAAAAGAAAATTCAAATACTTAAAATTCAATATTATTCAAATACTTAAAATTCAATATTATTCAAAAGTAAACATCTTACATACACTTAAATAAATTGTTTTACCAAAATTTTAAAAATTATTAAATTTACAATATTGAACCAAATTTTCAATAATTTTTTTAATAAACACATATTCTATTTTAAACATTATAAATATAAAATTTTTTTTAAATTATCAATAATTATTATTTTTCTCAAATTTATTTTCTATCAATATTTTATTTATTTAATAAATCTATAACATATATATGTATTTTGTTTTGCAAACTATCTTCTATTCTATCACTTTTTGCAAACTATCTTCTATTCTATCACTTCTACTGACAATCCCATTTTATTAACAACTTTCTTGAAAAATTCACTTCGCAAATCCTAAACCATAAATTTTTACTGATTTTATTTTACCTTGCAAAATCCATTTTATAAAAAGTCAACCGGGCATTACCCAACCAGCTTTGCCATTCATTAAGAGGTACGCTGCCATCTCATCGATCCAAAAGGAATTTTGAAGAGCGGATGGTACAATAAACTGTAATTCTGATTGGAAACAGCTCCGTTGTGCCTTTAATCAGAATATGCTAAATTTAATTCCAAATCTAATTCCCGGAAAGTTATATGCAATACTGCTGAGCTCTCCTGTAAACTAAATATGTCGTACCGAACCTCGAATGTGCGAATTAATTCAGGAACCGAATCAAACCGCGGTATTTTCGAATTTAATCAAACCGTAGTATTTTCGATTTTTTTCTTCCAATTTCAGCGAACTTGGTAACTATGTTGCTTACTGGCTTAATTGTATTTTCTTTACGGAAAACAATCAAAAAATGCTAAATATTTTTTCAAGAAACACGTTACCTTAAAACTGCACCACCAAAAACATGAAATTTAACAGAAAAAAAAAATGCATTGCATTCAACGACCTCCTGCAAGTAAATGAAGTTCAACACAAAAAGAAACACATGAGATGCTGAATATTTTTTCAAGAAACACATTACATTGAAACTACGCTATCAAGAAAATAAAGTTCAAGAGAATAAAGAAAAGCATTGCATTCAAGGGGCTCCTGCAAGTAAATGAAGCTCAACACAAAAAGAAACACACAGAATTTAGCGGCTCCAGCAGGTATGTGGAGATCAGCACAGAATTAAGCCTAAGTAAATGAAGCTCAACACAAAAAGAAACACACAGAATCTAGCGGCTCCAGCAGGTATGTGGAGATCAGCACAGAAATAAGCCTAGTTTAAAACACACAAATAGTTGCATAGAAAAATTTACAAAGACAGTATACTAAATAAGAAAATAAATTTTAAAAAAATTCTCTCTCATTTTTTTTCAGGGCGAATCCCTTGAAAAAGCTGTATATGTCTTTGAAAAAGTTATATATAAAGCTGTATATGTCTTTGAAAAAGTTATATATAAAGCTGTATATGTCTTTGAAAAAGTTATATATATCTAATTACAACGATACATAGTACATCATATGCTACAGAACAGCCTCGGCAGGATCCGGGGACGTGAAAACTGACCGTCCCAACATACAAAAAAAATTCTCTCTCATATGCAAGGAGAAAATCAAATACATAATACCAATTCTGCAAACTACAATATTTAAAGTGTAACCCACGAGAATCAAATATTGGCAGAGTGTAAGTATACTAATATTATGCTAGTGCTAAAAAATACTCAGAAGCATACTCAGAAAATCGCCCTGCCCTCCTCCATTACACACGCAGTTTCAGGCTCCTTTTTACGGCTCAGGCTCACGCTGTAAGGTTGCCGATGATAGACAATGTCCCGAGGGTAATCGTTTTATCGAAATCAAACCAATACCAAGGAGGATCACATTCAACGTTTGGCTTAGGGTCACAGCAGAGACCTGCAAATCGACCTTGTATATCAAGCATGCTCACGCTCACGCTGTAAGGTTGCCGATGACAGACCATGTCCCGAGGGTAACCGTTTTATTGGAATCAAACCGATACCAAGGAGGATCACATTCAACGTTTGCTCAGGCTCGCAACAGAGACCTGAATCAAACCGATACCAAGGAGGATCACATTCAACGTTTGCAATATGGACTCTTGGATACCAAGGAGGATCACATTCAACGTTTGCCGGGTTTATAGTGGATATATATGGACTCTTGGATCGTCTTCTTTAAATTAGGTTTGACCATTACGGATTCACCAGATTATTAAAAAAAATAGTAGGTTAAACCAGGCAAACCCGTACCAGGAAATGAATTTTTGATGGAGGCAAATCGAGGGGCGTTCTATTTATGAAAACTAGTGCGGTTTATGAAAACCAGCGCGGTTTCACTTACGGCGCTATCCACATATTAGGGTTTGTGGATGATTTAAATATAGTGGGTTCTCCTGCACTGTGAGTTACGCCCACCGTGCAGAAGTTTCTGATTACTCTGTGTAATTATGTATAATTAAATTTTAATCTATTTTATATATTAAAAAATTAACGAAAATAATGAAAAATTAAGAGTGATCATGCCGTAATTAAATTTTGATTTATTTTATATATTAAAAATTAACAAAAATAATGAAAAATTAAGAATGGTTATATATATAGATTTCTCTGGAGGTGAAAATATATTATTTATATTTTATTTAAATTTTACTATTTAATTTTAGAAATTTGATTTTTAGAGATTTGATTCCTCAGTTGTTGTTAAATTTGTATCAGATTCATGTTTAAAATAAATCTATATTATGATCTAACAAAATCTATATTATGATCTAACTCGCTGGATCTATTAGGAAGAAAAACTTGTCACTGAATGAATACCTATATTGAATTTACTTTGAACATGAAACTATATCTAGGGACAATTACCTTTTCACACAGAACAAGTTGCTGGTCAAATGGCAAGTTTCCAAACCCTGAACTTTGCTTCTTTTCCTATCTTTATCCAATCTTCTATGAAAGCCCTGCACCAATACACCTCAAACATTTTCAGCACACCCAAACATATTCAATTTTCAATAAATCAGATTTATTCAATTTTCAATAAATCAGATTTAACATTGATTTTGAGAATATTTTTCAATCTAAAAAATCAATATTTCTCAATCTCAACAAAAAAAAATTCAATAATTTAAACTCTTATGACACTAAAATTTCAAAAATAGAATTTACAATCAACATAAATATGCCCCATTAAAGGGAAATCGGTGAGCTGAAGCTCACGTTTGTTTGGGGCCATCGTCTGGTAGTGACATAAGAGCGTTGATCCCTCCACAGCAGCTATGGCCTATCACCATTATATTCTCCACCTGGTAAACACTCAATGAATTGATTCATTTCTAGTAATATTAGTATACAATTTGTAATATTAGTATATAATATTAGTATACAATTTGCAATTAGAGGTGTCAACACTATATGTGCAAAATGCAATGTGTCTTTCTTTCGTTGATCTAATGCAATGAAGTTAATGTCATGAAATCCAAGCCTAAACTAATTGCGGAAATGGAAATTCTACTCTGTTTCCAGAAAGGAAGCCTAATTACTTCTGCAAAGAGGAAATCCTAGTTAATTTTGTTGAAATGAAAGACTATTTTACTTTGCATGAATGTAAATGCTAAAATTACTTGCAAAAATGTAAACATTAACCTACTTGCAGAGTGTAAATGGTACATCAAAACGAAGCCTAGTCTATGCAATAGAAATAACAATGTTGGAAATGGAAACCATATCTTAATATGTATGAAACAAAATGAAATCATTCTTCAATCACTGCATTCAAGATAGATTTTTTCAACAAAGTTCATAAGGTGCTTCAAAAAGTAATCATCATTATGCTTTTCAAGTCATGAATTTTTCCACTAACCATAACTGTAGAGGTGAATTGTGATGGAGAAGAGGTAATGATTAATAGTTTTTGGTCAAACTCAATCATGGTTTCAAAACCTAGGGGTTGTTATTCAATCCTCAGAAGTAAAAACCAAGATTTTAGAGCAAATCTGGTTAAGTTTACACATGGTACAGGAGTGTTATACGAGTTGCTACAGGATTGGAAGGATTGTTATAGGAGTGAGATAACTTGCCAAATTCCCAAGTAAATCAAATGAAAATTAGATGGGGAAAATTGTGTTATTAAGTAGGATGTCCTAGGACTTCATTCCAAGTGGAATCACTCCAAAATACACATGTTAACACATGCTAAAAAATAGCAGAAAATTACTACTCTAAGAACCATAAATTCAAGAACTAGTGAACTAGTTAACCTAGAAAATGCCTAACATAATCAAGTGAAAATGCTATTGGGTAATTTTTTTTATTAACTTGAATGTTTTTATGACCCATTACAAGTGGAATCAACTCAAATGAAGCTCATTAACACATTATAAAAAAAAAGCACAAAATTACTACTATTTTGCTACAAGGGACTTCCAAAAATTCTAGATTTGTGAATTATTAGATCAATCCAAATAGTTCAATGATGAGTATGACCTTGTAAAGATGTTTTAAGGATGCATAATGCTTGTGACTATGTAAATAACATGCAAAACAACACACTTCAATCATTTAACCAATATGAACTACAACAAAAGAAGCATGAATAGTAAATGCAGAAATAAGAGATGCAAGTTAAAAAGACATTCAAAAGAAATAAAGTAATTGTACAAGAGGGCTCTAAGGATCCTGGGATGGCCAAGCCTAAGGAAACTCAGAGTCCTATGAAGGAAACCAAGCTTTAGAAGCTAAAAATGACACCAAACTTCTTGTTGGCTAAACTTTGTAATTATGGTTGATAATTGACCATGTTTACAATCCATGAAGGTTATAGGTTCATTTTTTTGTCGGGTTAAACTTTGTAATTAGGATTGATAATTGACCATGTTTACCACCCATGGGACGTGTAATTTCCTAGGGTCTCTAAGGATTTGGGGTTCCAAGCTATCTGATTTGCTAGCTCAAATCAATTCAATCCACTAATAAATGATTTAAGAAGCATTTAACATAATCCAAGTTATATATAATAATTGAGTTGTGTAATCCAAATTATGTATAGTCAATTTAGATCATCAATATGAAGTTGTTTACGTAATATTCTTGTTTTCAATTGGTGTGTTTTCTGCATTTTCTTTTTTTGAAGCATTCTTGTATATGACTTTTTAATGCCTCTTAATCTGATGGACACTTTTCTTCTTCTACGTCCTACTTTTCAAACCATTTCTTGCATTATTGGTCCCATGTTTTTTACACCATTTTTATCTCATATTAGTTGATTTAATTGAAACCTTGTTTTTATGTATAACTACCATTTTCTATCTATGCATAAGGAATTAGTGCTTCCAATTGTATTGGGTATAACCTTGTTTCAACTAGGAAATCTCTTAAGGGGTGGCTTTTACTCTTAAACAACATGTTATCAAGGGTTTTAATACTTGCTCAACCTGACATTTTCTTTAATTCTAGATATGCTTGGTCCTTATACTTTAGATAATCATAAATGACTATTGGAGTTAGGAACATTTCAAACACGGAACATAATGTTTACTACTGCCAAACACGGAACATAATGTTTACTACTGCCAAAATTATGTTGTCTTACATATATTTTGCAATAAGAAGAATGTCTTATGTTAGCACTTCGTAATTCCTCCAGGTTGAGAAGAGGAATCCAAAGGTAACCACAAACCACTTTAAAATTGGAATCTAGCCCTTCCAACTTCAGAGATGACTCTCTCTATATGGGTCTTCAGTCACTTGGATGACTGATTATCTTAGTCTTTAGGCTAGGTATTGAGATCAGAAAGGAACAAGTTTAATAGTTTGATGGCAGGGAAAAAGAAAAATACAATGGGCATGGAGTCATATTAAGCTAATGATTTTCAGTGAGAGGATGAAAAAATGACGAATCTTTAAACATGGGCAAGGTAGGCAATCATGTTTTTAATCAAATTTCATTGTATAGGGGTGAGTAGAGGAATAGTGGAATTGACAACATCATAAGCATTCAGCTAAGGATGAATTCGAATTATCTCAATGGAAGAAAAACACTAAATTGTTCAATAAGCCATAACAGAGCACTTAAAAAGTGGATTCTGAAACAAATTCTACTTAATTAAACATGAAGATATAAAATTTCAAGCATGATTGTAACAAGAGAAAAACTCACATATACAAGAGAAAACATCACCATCATAAATTGACACATGAATCCCTGGGAAAACAGACCTTAGCCTTCATCATTCACTGAAAACTTCTTAAAATGGAAAAGTACAATGCATAGTGTTTTATTTCTCTAACCCTGATCAACCATTTGCTTAGTCAAAATTACATCATATATAGATAAAAAACAATTATTTCCTTCCTTTAGGAACCGAATTCCCCAAAAAAAATCATTTTCTACCTTTAGCAGTGAATATAGAACTACTTTCTAGAAACTACGAAATTGTTTTGACTAAGAATTTCTTAAACAAATTACATTGAATACATGCATAAAAATGCGTTTCAAACCTCCCAAACACCTCAGGACATTTACCATGACCATGAAAGTTAATTACATAAAGTTTAGATATGAAATTCATGGTCAAATTGTTGACTAATACGTTGCACTACTTCCTTCTTCAGCAGAAACACAACAATAAAAGGCCACGAGTTTAAGATTTTCCTACTTCTTATCACTTCCTAAGCTTCTGAATTAGTCACACATGTGAAAGATAAGATGAAAATCATCAGATGCCCTTTGAATAATATCTTTTCATACTGAAAACCCTCCATCGTTAAAAAACATCACCTACAGTAGAAGCGCAGTGCCTGAGCGCAATGAATTTTCACCTACATAGGTTTGACTAGGTACTAGGGTCTGTGAATGAAAAAAATAACTTGTCGATGATGTTGGCAACCTTAACAACCTCCTTGCACCTCCATTCATAAGAAACATCACTAAAGACCTCGATATTCTACTAAAACTTAATGCTTTTAACAGTAGCGCAATGACTGTGCTACGTTACTGTATCACTTGCTTCTTTTACCCAAAAATTCCAAAAATGCAGGGGATATGGTTGATATAGGATTATGTAATTCAAACAAAAAAGTGAAAATAAAAATGATCTTGAGTTCCTGTTCAAACTTAAACCTTAGCTACCTCAGCTAACAAGTCTAAGTTTCCTCTTTCTTCCTTCTAGTTTCCTGCAATGCCTCTTGCACCTATTGTTTTGTAGCCCTCAACTCCTTTTTCAAAGTATGGTTTTACCTACAAATATTCTTGAGTTTTTTATGTCAGAGTAGACAATTTCCTTCAACATATACTTGGCCTCAAACAATGTTGGCTTACAGATGTTCAAGTGGTCATGTATCTTTTGTCTAGCCCTTTCATCTTGTTCCCTAAGCTTAGTAATTTCATTTTGAGCCTTCTTCAACTACTTCCTTGGCCTATGGAAAGTGTGTTTCCCTTCATCCAACTCAACCTTCTTCTCTTCTTGCACTGACTCTTCTTTTTGTAGCTGCAACTTCCTAGCTGAGGACATAGTTATAAGAATTCTTGCCTATGAAGTCTCTAGATTTTGAATGTCCTATGTTGTTTCCTTTTCTTTACCTTTAGACTGAGTGGAAGTTGGAGTTGTGTTCATCATTTGTTCTACTTCATCAGTCTTAGGTACCTTCTCCAAAAAAATTTCTTCAACTCCCTGTTATCATGTTGTTGCTGAGTAATGACTAAAATGGCCCTTTTCAACTATTCTTGTAGTTCTACAATCTCCTTATCCTTGTCATCTAAATCAAAATTATCTGGTATGGTATCTATAACTTTAGTTGGTTATTCAGGTGTTTTCTCCATGGGGAATATCTTCGCAACAACTCTTGTGAGTGTTTACTTAAGAGCCTCCACCACCTTAAGAGAAAAATTAAGTTCTTAACCATTATTTTTTGTCTGATGGATCAACTGAAGTTGGCGACATTTTTACTAAGCTCTCCATTGCTGATGGAACATCCTTCACCACATATGAAGGTGTATCCCATTTAATCCAAGGGTTATTTGGAAACTCAATTGTCAACTTTGATGAATCCAAGAATGATTACCATGATTGATTCTTCTTCCTCAGTTATTCCACCACTAACAATTTAGTCAAAGAGAAATAAAATAGACTAGGCTTTACTTGAATTTTTTGACCCTAAACCTTACTTGCCATCTTACCAATGCTTCTAAACAAGTAGAAAGACAGACTCAAAGGGATATTTCCCATGAAATGCATCAACATCCTGAAATGATACTGATAAACTATCCCAAATCTGCCTACACAAGTGAAATACCTCTAGATGACCTTGAGTAGTTTGCAATATGGTTCAAGCAGATATTCCCTTGGCACAATAGCTCCATATTATTTGTTTTTGTACTTTGGCTTTAGGAAATCTTTGTAGTGAATTATATCTAAAGGCATGCCCTTGAACCACTCTTCTCCATGTAGAGGGATATTTGTAGTAACTGAAATGGTAACCTCTGACACTAGAGATCTCAAATCTCCAATCTTAACATCTACCCCAGTGAAGTTTAGAGCAAACTCTTTCGTCAGTTGAACACTGTAACCCTATATGTTTTCACAAAATCTGATGCAATCAGTCTGCTTGAATGCAATGCTAATTATTGGATCTGAGTTTACCAAGGCAAGGTCTTGAGGCTCAAACCTAACTATGTCTTCCCCTTTGTGCTTCTTCCTGTCTGGAGTTGTCATGGCTGAAATAAAGGTGAATTCTAGGGTTTTAAAATGCAATTACCGTGTTTAACAACTAGCGCAACGGGAATTCGTAGTGAGCGTGGAATCATGTTTCTTGATACTCTAGGGCAATAGAAACAAGGTTTTGAGAATCTAGATCAAATGTATTAAATTATCGGGCTCCATGCTATAGGTGGGAAGAGAAATTTAAATATTTAACATAGGTAAAACACAACACAATGATAGTGTGAAAGCGTAGCAAATTCTCCAAGCACAGTAAGGAAAACACAATGAGCTAAGAATCCAAGGTTTGCAAGGTCATCTGGGTGTTTTCCTTGACATGTAAAATTAAATTAAACAACATATATATAATATGAATCATTTAAGAAAATTAGGATTTGAAACCTGGAAATGGCGATAACCTCTTGAATTGTAGAAGCACAACGATTGTCCCTGGGTGCAAAACTCCCTTGCAGAATTAGCACAACAAATCCAACCGATGTCCAAAATGATTTTGGTAGAACAAGGAGTAAATCATCGGTTTCTTGGATGCAAAAGCAAGTTGTTGAACTCCCAAGATGACTAAAACTCATCTTTAAGAACAATCATTGCAATTTGAATTTCGAATCATGAAAGCGCAACAAAGGAAGATATCATACTCGTTGTACTCAAGGGTGATGTTATAGCACAGGCTTGATTTGACAACAAAACTAACTAAAATGACACCCCTATTTTGTCTCAATGATGAAAGAATAATGACCCACTACTATCTTTCACTCATGACTTTGGATTACATATTAACATAAACTTATTAAACCTAAAACCTTTTTAAACTATTGACAACTTGATTTTATTTGCCACTCAAACTAACACTAAGACTTGATCCCTATGAAATCATAAGCAATACTTTACATATTTACCAAATAATAGAAAAGATTAAGCTTGATTTTGACTACTATTACATAGGACACTAACATTGGCTCCAATGGGGATTGCATCCTCCCTGTGAGGTGCCAAAGGGAACCGTAGACCATGTGCATATTCCTTGGATTTTATTGACTCTTGACTTAAGACATAGCTGGCTCATGAGTTATTATGACTTTTTACATTCTAAAAATTGGCAGCAACTCGTCAAAATCTTAGGGCCTTCTCCTCGGGCTTCAAATTATGGTGACAACTGCCCATACCAGCAACACTAGAAATTTTTATGGCTATATACAATGAAGTGATCAAAACCAACTAGTTTTAAGTAAGATAATTCTTGAGAAACCTGCCATTTACAGACCCTCCAGTAAGAGATTCTCATGTCAAATCCTACAACAAATATGCATTACTCCTATGGAAAGTTGCAATCTTGAATGGTCCTTTTGAAATATTTTCAAATTTTCCATGTTTACTTTTGTCTTCATTTCGAGCATCCACTTCAGAACGAGGTCACTAGCCTAAAAATCTTCAGCCTTTGTTCTTTGATAAAAAATATTCTTAATTTTATCCTGGATTGCTTGGGTATTATTATATACATCCTCTCTTGTCTGTTGCAATTGAATCATCTGATTTATTCTTCTTTGCAATTCATTTGGCTCTACATCTACTTCCTGCAATGAATTCATTACTGGAATTCCCAAGGTGGAAGGGAAACCGACATTTGTTCCATACACCAGTTGGAAGGGTGACATGCCAATTGACTTTTTATTGTTCATTTTATCAACGCACAATGCATAAATCAACTTTTTATGCCATGTTTTCTTATTTCCTTATAGAAACTTCTTTATAATATTAACCAAACTCTTATTTGAAGACTCAATTAAATCATTACCATGTGGTTAATATGCAGTAGAATGACTAAGTATAATATGATATTTATGACAGAATTCAATCATTTTCTTGGACTTGAAAGCAACAACATTACTAGTGATTATTCTATGGGGACAACCAAATATTGAGAGGATATTACCTTCCATAAATTGAATGATGACTGAGTTTGTTGCTTGTCTGGTTGGTATTGCTTATATCCACCCTATAAAGTAATTTGTGGTTGTCAAAATCCATTTATGTTGAGCTGAAGATGATGGATGTATTTCCCAAATGAAGTCGAGACCCCATTGCTGGAATGGTGCTTCGACTATAATTGGTTTCAGGGGTAGAGGCAAAAGCTTCTTTCTTCCTTAAAAAATTTGACATTCATGTCAGCTTGAAACTTTTTTTATAAACATCAAGAAACAAGGTCAGCCGGTAAAAACCAACCCTCAATTTTTTTTTAACTATGGCTTTTCAAAAATGGTGGCCTCCACGATCCCCTTTGTTAATTTCTTCCATAACATTTTGTGCTTCATCTTCCAGTAAATAATTCAACAAGACACCTCTTGAGCCTTTCCAATACAAAATTTGATTCAAAACACAAAATTTCATAGCCTTTAATTTCAGAAATCTTGCCTTTGTTTTTGTCATTTCTGGAGGAGCCTGTAAGTGTTGTAAAACATAAACTATATCAGCATACCATGGAGTGGAAAGAAATTTTTCAGATACCTATTGAGAAGGTTTTGAATTGCCATTTGATAAACCAACCAATAAAATTTATTTCCAATATAATCATATTTCAATCAACCATCAGTTTTGCAAATCCTTGACCATTTACCAGCTTGGCAGACTTAATATCCACATCATACTCAAGAATAGTTGTTATCCATCTGCCTCACCTACCTTCAGGATCAACTTGGGTTAGAATATATTTCACAACAACATTTGGGACATAAGAAATCACATGTGAATGAAGCACATAAACTCTAAAATCTTTCAAGTATTTAACCAATACATAAGCTTACTTCTCCATAATATTGTACTTAAGAGAAGAATCTATCAAACCCCTGCTAAAGAAAGCTATTGGTTGCTTATTACCTTGCTAATTTTTCTACATTAACACTGTTGCAATTGTGTGTTCTGGTCCAAAAGTGAAAATGATGAAGTCTTTAGTATAATCCAAACTAGCTAAAATAGCAGCACTAGCCAAGGCCATTTTTACCTCATCAGAAGATTTCTTTGTTTCAACTATCCACCTGATATCACTTTCCTTTCTCAACATGTTGGTCAAAAACCTTATAATTTCTGCTAAGTTATGAATGAACCTTCTCAAAAAATTAACACTTCCCAAAAATGACTGAACCTCCTTCTTATTCCTTGGAATATCAATTTTCTGAATTGCAACAACCCTGTTAGGATTAATTTTATTGTCATCCTTTGAGATTATATGCCCCAGTAATTTGCCTTCCTCCTTTGCAAAATTTGACTTCTTTGGATTTAAAGATGTGCCAAACCTTCTGCACTTGTCAAAAACTTGTTTTAGATGTTGCAAATGATCAAAATAAACCTTTGAAAATACAATGATATAATCAAGGCAAACTACAATGAACTTATCATTTTCATCAACAAATGAAATATCCATGTCCCTTTGAAAGGTATCCCTTGCATTCATCATCCCAAAAGTCATTTTGGCATACATAAAGGTTTCCCATGGTGTGATAAAAGTTGTTTTCTCCTGGTCATCAGGGTGCACTAAGATCTGATTGTATCATGAGAAACCATCAAGCATAGACATCCTCTTAGAGGCAACCACCTTTTGTAGTATATGGTCCATCTTAGGTAAGGGATAATTATCTTTAAGAGACAATTTTTTGAGGTTTCTGAAATCAACGCAAAGCCTTATTTCATCAATCTTTTTTCTTACAAGGACCAAATTAGAAAGCCATTTTGAAAACCTTAAAGGAACAATAATTTTGGCATCAAACAATTTTCTCACTTCTTTTTCAATAAGAGGAAGCAACAAGGTATTGATTCTTCTCATTTTTTGTTTAAAAGGGTTTTGATCCTACTTAATTGGTATTGTATGTTGGATAATGCCCATATCATACACTTTGAAGTCTTCATATCCCCAAGAAAAAATATTTGAGTAGTCATTCACAAGATCAAGATATTTTTGTCTATCTTTATGGGTCAAAGATCTGATCTTAACCATTTTATGTTGTTGTTTTGTCCCTATATTGTAATCATTTACTTCAGTTTTAGTGGGAACTACTTTGGGATTCTTTGTTATGTCATTTTGATCAAATAACCTCTAAAGAGGAACCAACCTTTTCAGGATTGCATTATTCTTTAATTGTATAACCTCCATATTTGTCGTTTGATTTTCAAAACCATCTAAATATGACTCCAAAACTTGATGTTCATCCTCATCAAAACAATTTTCCTCATCTATGCGCAAATTGGAAAATTCCTCAGACATTTGCAAAAAATTATCAAGCTGCTTTTCATCTTTAAACACTTGCCAATATTTTACATTATCAGGGACTATTGGTCTATATTTGACTTCTATTTCATACTTCCTATTAGGATAGATAGGAATCTTAAACACACTAGTTGAGGTGGCCAATGCATTAGCTATCATATTCTATCCCCTAGGAATTAAAGACAAATTATATTATAAAATGATTGCAACATTTCTAGGATAACATTCCTATAGGCCCTCATCCTAGGGTGTTTAGTTTTATAAACACCTTTTATTTGATTGATAGTCAACTCTAAATCCCCATGAACTAAAATTATCTTTTCCCCCACGTATTTCAAAACCTGCAATCCCAAAATCAGTGCTTCCTACTCAGCCACATTGTTTGTACAGTCAAAGGCTAACTTGAATAGCATAATTTTGACTTGTCCGTCTTTGGGCTCATTATCATCACGTCAGGTCTACCCCCTCTTTACTAAGTTCTCCATCAAAATCCATGTTCCAAAGGCCATCATCTTCATCTTTATGCTCTCATTTCTTTTCCTTTAATTTACTTCCTTTCTCCTTTGATAGGTTGACCCTATTTTAACTATCTTCCTCCAAACACAAGTCATTATACGATATAAAAGAATCCATATTAGAATGCACTGATTAAATAGGATGAGTATTAGGCCTTTCCTTGCCACTTACCATGTATTTCATCAAGGTCTCTTTGTGTAATCTCCTTAGCTGCCCAAAAATAGGAATTGTGGCATATGACATATCCATCTGTAAAGTACCTTTCAATTTTGCAGCCCATGATCTTGATAAAAGCATACCAAACTTCGGAGGAATATCAACAACAACTATATCCATCACTATAATTTTTGCTGGAATTTGAGTGAGAAATACAACCAAATCCTTAATTAACCCCAAACATTTCACCTTACTCAAATCAAAGGAAAAGAGGTCTTTATATGGTTTTTTTTATGTCAAAACCAAGTTTGTCCATAATAACCTTTGGCATTAGGTTATGTGATGCACCTGAGTCTAACATTACATTATGTAGAATCAAATCATGTACATTCAAGCTAAGATAGAATGGTGGGACATCTCCATCTTGATAATATCCTTCAACATTTGGACCAAAATGGAAGTTCAGGATGATCATCATTCAAATTAACAGTATCTGAAACATGTCATATCTTTAGTGCTTTGACAATCTAGATTTTGTATTTCTGATTTGTGATCAGTTCATTAAATGGAATAGATATTTTGATTTTAGATATTTCATTTTCTAAACTAAAAGAATATTGAGTTTTCTCTACCTCTTTGATGGTTGTGTCTTTCTTTTCTGCAATCTCCTTTGCAGTATCAACTTTCTTCTAGCTGGAAGCAGGTGTATCACCTTGGCCTTTCTTCGAAGGATTTATGGGAAACTTTATTTTCCTCAAGTTATATTGTCTTTGCACTTCCATTATTGCATTTTGGTACCCTTTCTTGTAATCTTCTGATTCCATGAGCATGATATCTTCTTGTGGCTGAAAGAACAAGTCTTGTTCTTCTTTTTTCAAAAATATTATTTCCTCCTCTTCACCAAACTAATGTATATGATCTTGATCTTCTTATGTTTCTTCATCTTTTGCAAAATTCTCTTGGCAAGGAGCCTTGATTTGTTGTTGATATCCCTTATTTATTTGTTCTCTTTGTTTTATTTCAACTTGGAGTCTTCGAAAATTTGTTGTTATTACCCGAGGAGATGCGTGTTATTCTCTAACAACAACTTTGTTTTCCAAAGTCAATATTTTCAGCATATTTTCCACCTTTTTCACCATGACAATATGAAGGCTCCTCTTTAACTACTCCCATTTTTCAGCTTTCATTTTGGCCATTTTGTTCAGTATATTTTCTTCCACTCCAACAACATTTCTCTACATATCCTCCAATGTTGTTGGATTTCTTTCTCTGAGCAGATAAGAAAGCTCAGTGTCGAAGCTATCAGGGTAATGAAGCAAAGCCAACCTCAGGGGGTGGGGAGGTGTTATTTCAACATGTATTGAGTTATACACCTTATTAAATCTAACTGAAAAATCCTGAATTGATTCTCCCATACCTCTCTTTAGGTTGTTATACTCAGCTAGTATATGCAGGGCGTTCTTCTTTACTTCCCATCTGGAAAGGAATCTTTGTTCAATCTATTGGAAATTGGAAATGCTTCCAGCTAATAAGGTTCTAAACCATTTCTTGACCTCCCCTGAAAAATTTGAGTAAAGAGTCTCAACTTAGCATCCTCCTGGTCTATCTCTTCTAGGTCTATGAAATCATTAAACTTATAAAGATGTTGTTGTGCTGTAATAACTCTTGTACCATCAAACTTGGGCAAGCACTGACCATAATTTTTTGGAAAACCTTGTAATGGACCATGTAAATTTAATGGAGTATAACGAGCAGCCATGACTGTGTGAGATGGACTTGTACTGGCTTTTGTGATCTAAAATGGGGATGAGTGAGGTAAGGAGACTGTTGTTTGAATAATTGACGAAGAAGGAGGAGTAAAAACAACAAAAACAACAGGACAGGAACGTAGTGGAATATTTAGTGGACCAAAAAATATTGGGCTAGAAACTGTTAGAATAGAATGTTGAAATTTGGAGGGATGAGAAAAGCTTCTTGTCACTGATACACAAGATGCTCTAGTTTATCAAATTGTGTCCAAATATCCCTATCTACTTCTGATACACTCTCTTTTTGAAAAGGAATATAGGATTTTAACTTAGCCTGATCAAAAATTGTTTTTGTTAGGCTGTTTTATGATTTAGATCTGAATAAATTTTGTTCAAACATTAAATCAAATTGAGTATGATTCACTGATTTGACTCTTTCAAGGAGAGACATAGATCTTTCAAAAAAATGGTACTAGTTTCTTTTGTAGGCTTATTTTTCCTAAATAACTTCTTTGGATTGGTTAAGATCTCAGGTGAATTGGGATATGGATGATGCCTAGTATGTATTCTTCTTGAATCCAAAATTTCCTAAATAAAAATGATTGCAGTTGGTTCTAGAAACGCTAATAGTCGAGTAAATATTCAACATGTTCTAACTCTAGTTCACTGTCAACCTCAAGAACCAAATTTGTCCTTAAGAGCGGATTTTCCTAGGGAAATTCTAAAGATTTGTGTATCGTCGGCAACGACACCACCATGTTAGTGTTTTTTAATTCCTCCAAACCAAGGAGAGGAATCTAACGGTAACCACAAACCACTTTAAAACTGGAATCTAGCCCTTCCAGCTTCAAAGATGACTCTCTCTATATGGATCTTCAATCACTTGGATGATTGGTTGTCTTAGGTTTTAGGCTATGTATTGAGATCATAGAGGAAAAAAATTAACAGTTTGATGGAAGAGAAGAGGAAAAAATCCATTAGGCATGCAATCATATTAAGCTATTGATTTTCAGTGAGAGGATGAAAAAATGAGGAATATTTAGACAGGGGCAAGGTAGGAAATCCTTTTGGTATTTTATTATCAAACTTCATTATAGAGGGGTGATTAGAGGAATAATGGAATTGAGAACATCTAAAGCATCTAGCTAAGGATGAATTCTAGATATCTCAATGGAAGAAAACCTCTAAATTCTTCAATAAGCCATAACATAGCACTTAAAAAGTGAATTCTGAAACAAATTTGGCTTAATTAAACATGAAGACATAACCTTTCAAGAATGATTGTAACAAGAGAAAAACTCACATACACAGGAGAAAACATCACCTTTAGAAATTAACAAATGAATCCCCGAGAAAACAGACCTCAACCTTCATCATTCACTGAAAACTTTTTTAAGTAGAAAAGTACAATGCACAATGTTTTCTTTCTCTAACATTGACCAACCCTTTGCTTAGTCAAAATTACATCATATAAAAAACAATTAGTTCCTTCCTTAAGGATCCGAATTCCCCAAAAAGATCCAGTTTATGCCTTCAACAACGAATATAAAACTACTTTCTAGAAACTAGGAAATTGTTTTGACTAAGAATTTCTTAAACATATTACATTGAATACATGCATAAAAATGAGTTTCGAACCTCCTAAACAACTTAGGACATTTACCATGACCATAAAAGTTAATAAAATAAATTTTAGATATGAATTTCATGGTCAAAGTATTGACTATGACAAAATGCAACGAGTTTATGATTTTCCTACTTCTAATCACTTCCTAGGCTTATGAATGTTTCACGCATGTGAAATATAACCTGAAAATCATCAGACACCCTTTGAATAATCTCTTTTCATACTTCAAACCCTCCATCCTTAAAAAACATCACCTATAGCGGAAGCACAGTGAATTTTCACGTGCATAGGTTTGACTAGGTACTAGGGTCTCTGAACGAAGAAAATAGCTTGATGATGATGCTAACAGTCTTTAACACCTCCTTGAGACTTCATTCATAAGAAACAACACAAAAATATTTGATCTTCTACTAAAATGTAATGCTTTTGACAGTGGCGCAACGATTGTGCTGCATTACTATATCACTTGCTTCCTTTACCTAAAACTTCCAAAAGTGTAGGGGATATGATTGATATAGGTTGATGTACTTCAAACAAAAAAGGGGAAAAGAAAAATTAATCTTGAGTACCTGTTCAAACTTAAACCTTAGCTACCTTAACTAACAAGTCTAAGTTTCCTTTTTCTTCCTTTTGGTTTTCCTTCAATGTCTCCTACAACTGTTGTTTTGTAGCCCCTCGGCTCCTTTTCAAAGTAAGGTTTTTCTTACAAATATTTTTGAGCTGTCTATGTAAGGGAAAATTTCTCTTCAACATATACTCAACCTCAAACAATGTTGGCTCACAAATGTTCAAGTGTTCATGTATCCTTTTTCTGGTCCTTTCATCTTGTTCTCTAAGCCTAGTAATTTCATTTTGATATTTCTTCAATTTCTTCCTCAACCTATGGAAAGTGTGTTTCCCTTCATACAACTCAGCCTTCTTCTCTTCTTGCACTGATTGTTCTTTCTATAGCTACAATTTCTTGGTTGAGGACCTAGTTACAAAAATTCTTGTTGATGAGGTCTCTAGCTTTTGAATGTTCTTTATTGTTTCCTTTTCTTTGCCTTTATACTTAGTGGAATATGGAGTTGTCTTCATCATTGGTTCTACTTCATAAGTCTTAGGTGTCTTCTCCAAAATTCTCTTCTTCAACTCCCTGTTATCATGTTTTAGTTGAGCAATGACTAAATGGGCCCTTTTCAACTGTTCTTGTACTTCTACAATCTCCTTATCCTTGTCATTTAAATCAACAGTCTCTGGTATGGTATTTAGAACTTTTGTTGGTTGTTAATGTGTTTGCTCCATGGGAAATCTCTTCGTAGTAGCTCTTGTGAGTGGTTTCTTAGGAGCCTCCACCACCTCAAGAGGAAAATAATTTTTTTTACCCTTTTTCTTGTTTGATGGATCCACTAAAGTTGGTGGCCTTTTTACTGAGCTATCCACTACTAATGGAACACCCATCACCATACATGAAGGTGTATCATTTTTACTCTAAGGGCTACTTGGAAACTCAGTTGTCAACTTGGATGAATCCAATAATGCTTGCCATGACTAATTCCTCTTTCTCAGTTCTTCCACCACTAACAATTTAGTCTAATATAAATGAAAGAGACTGGGCTCTACTTGACCTTGTTTTCCCTGAACCTTATCTTCCATCTTACCAATGCTTTTGAACAAGTAGAAATGAAAACTCAAAGGGATTTTTATTGTGAAATGCATCAACAACCTGAAATGATACTGATAGACTCCCCCAAATTTGCCTTCACAAGTGAAATGTTTATAGTGAATTATATCTAAAGGCATGCCCTTAAACCACTGTTTTCCATGCAGAGGGTTCTCTGTAGCATATGAAATGGTAATCTTTGACACTGGAAAACTCAACTCTCCAATATTAACATCTACCCCAGTGAAGTTTAGCACAAACTCTTTGGTCAATTGAACATTACAACCCTGTATCTTTTCACAAAAAATGATGCAACCAGTCTACTCGAATGCAACCCTAATTTTTGGATCTGAGTTTATCAAGGCAAGGTCTCGAGGCTCAAACTTGATTATGTCTCTCCCTTTGTGCTTCTTCCTGTTTGGAGTTGTCATGGCTCACAATAAAGGTGAATTCTAGGGTTTTAAAATGCAGTTACAATGTTTAACAACTAGCGCAACAAGTGTGGAATCAATTTTCTTGATACTCTACGGCTACAAAAATAAGGTTATGAGAATCTAGATCAAATGTATTAAATTATCAATCTCCAGGATATAGGTGGCAAGTGAAATTTGAATGTTTGACACAGGTAAAACACAAAACACAGTGACTGTGTGAAAGTGCAGCAAATTCTCTAGGCACAACAAGGAAAATGCAGCAAGCTAAGAACCCAAGGTTTGCAAGGCCATCTGGGTGTTTTCCTCGACCGGTAAAGGTAAATTAAACAACATATAAGATGAATCATTCAAGAAAATGAGATTTGAAACCTGGAAGTGGTGATAACCTCTTGACTTGTAGAAGCGCAACGACGGTACCCGAGCGTAGCAACTCCCCTGCAAAATTAGCACAAAAAATTCCAACCGATGTCCAAAATGCTTTCAGTAGAACAAGAAGTAAATTATCGGTTTCTTGGATGCCAAAACAAGTTGTTGAACTCCCAAGATGAATAAAACCTGCGTTCAAGAATATTCATTGCAATTTGAAGTTCGAATCATGAAATCGCAACAAAGGAAGATCTCATACTCATTGTACTAAAGGGTTATGTCATAGCACAGGCTTGATTTGACAACAAAATTGACTGAAATGACATCACTATTTTGTCTCAACGGTGAGAGAATAATGACTCACTACTATATTTCACTCATGACTTTGGATTACACATTACCCTAAACTTATTAAATCTAAACCCTTTTTAAACTATTGACAACTTGATCTTATTTGCCACTCAAACTAACACTAATACTTGATCCCTATGAAATCATAGGCAATATTTTACAAATTTACCAAATAATAGAAAAGACTAAGCTTGATTTTGATTTCTATAACATAGGACATTAACATCTTCCACCCTTCTTATAGTATTTTTCTCATACATGTGTCCCCTCTAAACTTCTTAGTCAAATCTAGCCCCAAATACTTATATTTTTTATTTATCTTTAGTGGATTACCTCCAACATTACCTATAATACTATTATCTTAGTTTTTCTCATGTTCTAGTTCATCTCAACTTTCATGCAAATGGAATCTAAGGCCTCAAGGTGATTATTTATGTTTTATAATGTCCTCCTCATTATAAGTGTTCCATCATTTGTAGATAGCAATATCTATATTGACAATCCCTACTATGTTTACCGTTCCCCCTCCTTTGTTATTTATCAATTCTTCTAGCATAATTATCGCATGAAGATTGAATAGTGTGGGGGAGAGGGGACACCTTTATTTCATGATTATGCCATTTTTGAAGCTCTCTAAAATGCCTCTACATTTTGAATATATAGATATTCACAATTATCATAATGTTGGAGGAATTCAAGATTTTTAATTATGCCCTGCTTTTCAACATTCAAAGTGTTTGAAGTGAACACTTCACCCATCGTCATTCGTTCCCTTGATGTTGGGTAACATCCACTCGAATTTTTGGTCCATTGCAAATGTATGAGACAAATAAAAAACCAAAATTTCCACAATACCGACTACAATTACGGTCTTGGCCTTTACCTATCCATAAAACATGTAATGTTTCCCTCTAACTATCTAAGACCCTTCCTTTGTCAACCACTCTCATAGTTTGACCCTTAGGATGGGGTAGTGGTCACTTTTTAAACCAATATTATAACACTAGTACTTTTTCCTTCACTATGTAACTCTTCTTTATTATGTACCTAAATGTAAGGAAATAGTTGATGGCATAGTGTTTTTCCAAGAAATAATTTTGACCTTTGGCTCTTTTTCATTTTCATATATCCATTTGCTTACACTTTTCCCTTAATGCTAAATATTAGTAACAATCACAATAAAATAGATCATTTCATCATAATTTTATATATAATCTATAATTTACAAAGTTTGATTCAATCAAATGGAAGTTTTTGTTCAAATCAGATGGAAGGAGGAAGGGACAAACTATAGAGATAATGATTGTGATTGAATGAAAAAGTAAGGAATGAGCTAAAAAAATTGTTACGTGCAATCATCCCACATGAATTGTTTTAAATAACACTCAACTCCCAATGTACCTCAATGACATCATATCGTCTCAAATCATTCCATTCAATTCATTGTTATACTTGTCGAGAGCTTTCAAATTATTTAAAATTTTAATTGAAAATGCTAAATTGATTAGATGATTAGATATTTAAGTATAAATTAAATGCTAAATTGGTTAGATGCTTAGGTATTTAAATATAAATTGATTCTATGTTTATAATTGAAATAAAGCAATGACCATTAATGACTCAATACATTGTTAATGGAAATGTATCTTGAAAGATGAAATAGCTAAATGATCTTGGGCATTGCCATTAAATTTTCATTTAACATTTTGATGAGAAAAAATATCATTTATTAAACATGCTAGAACTTTTTATTGGACTACAAAGTTATGTGTTAAAGGTCATATGGTGCATTTTATTCCCTCAACATATAAATCTTTTTGCAACCACTATTGTATCTAAAATGATTATCTGGATGTCTTAGCTATTGAATACACTATATCAAATTCACTATGAATTATCAATTTGGATCAAATCAATAGCCTACTCCTATCAAGCACTAAGCATAGCCCTTTACCTAATGAAATTATTCTTGATATGTAAGATTTCCAATATTTTACTTGCTAGAACATGGGGTATTCACCTTTATTGTGAGGGTTTTTTAAAGGTAGGAACTCTTTCAAAATTGGTGAAGGTAATCAACATGCACATTTAGATTCAACTGTCAAATGTGTTAGATGAACTTTGAAAAGCCTAGTTAAATTAAGTTAGAACAATTACGTTTAGGCTAAGTGAACATAAACACCAAACAAAGTTGTCATAAGTGTTTATATTAGAACTTTGATGTAACATCTTTTTTTTCTTGGATCTTGTAAATCATCAAAATTCCATCAACATTTATGGCAAGAAGTATGTCTAGTCCTTAGGATTTATGTTTAGGCAATGCCACTATGGTTTTAATATGGAGAACATTCTCATTGATGGGTGATCTATGGGAATGGAGAAATTCTAGAGTAGGACAACTAACATGATAATTTTAATCAAAAGTTGATTCAATCCAAATATGAGCCCTATTGTTAAGTTTGGTTAACTATCAATAATTGACAATAAATTATGTTAGATGTTCATTATGAGTGTTTCCCTCCCCCTTTTTATTGTTATTTAACTTGGTGGAAGTGTCCTTGGAGTTATCCTTGCTTGATGGATTTGAAATTATTTCAAAAGATGAAGTATTTGAAATGGTTGGAGTAATCAATAATATGGTTCAAATGCAAAACAATCAATAATCCAGCCATTGAAATACCTAGAGTAAGGTTCGATATTGTTTAAAGCAATTTATGATATAAGCTAGTTGTAATAAGGAAACTAATAGATCAAGATATAGAGAATAAAATATACAATACCATTAATGAAAATAATTGAATGGTTTCTTCATCATTTACCAAAAAAACTTATATTTAGTACATTAATATTGTAACAAATAACAAACAATTCCCTTAATATATTAATCTTGTAACACACAAGTCCCTTTTTAGATATAAATATGATAAGAATCTCGAATAAATCTTAATCATGATGCACGATTCATACATGGTAAAATCATACATCTTAAAACAATATTTTAAAAGTTTTGTTCAATTTTATTTTGATTGACCTAATAAAAAATTTTACTTTCTCTATCATCACATTTCCACATCTAAAAAAGTTAAGAAAAATAACAATATTATACAACTCATTAAACCATCATTATACCCCATTAAGGAAAATAACAATATTATACAACTCATTAAACAATCATTATACCCAATCACACATGGTTATGTAAGAGTTCTTTCCTTACGATTTAAGTTGGGAAAGCGAAAACGTAGTTTAAATATTCAATTTAAAATGGCTGTGCTTGAAACCTGGCAGAATATAAAAAAGTTTCACTAGCAAATCTGTGCAGTGATCAAGTTAGCCGAACCCTATCTCCCAGCCAAAGATATAATAAGAGAGATCATTTCATTATAATTTTATATAATTAGAATTTTTACAAAGTTTGATTGCATCAAATGTATTGTCCCTTCACCTGCCAACAGAATTTAAATGGCAAGCAGGAATGTTCATTATATTTATGAGACAGGTCCAGATCTTCCAAGCTATTTAAAATTCCAATGGACGATGGAATACTCCCACCCAATTGATTGTTTGCCAGATTCACATATTTTAATGCCACCATGCTCTGGAACAGATTGCCTGTATCCCCTGTATTGTTATTGTTGGAGAGATCCAGAGATGTATAAAGAGAAGGAGCAGCAGGCTCCCACCCATCCAATCTCATTGAAATACCACAACCAGCTAACCGCAGATCCACTACAAAACTGGAGTTTGTAATTCAGTCAGGGATGACCCCAAGGCTTACATTATTGTCAGACAAATCAAGGGTTTCCAGACCAATTTGATCCAGCTCTGGCAACGGGTCTGATAAGTTATTACTGGAGAGATTAAGGAAGAGCAGGTTATATATAGCTGGGGATTGAGGAAGGGTGCCCGTGCTCGTTGTTTGAGAGATCCAAATATTCCAGATATTCCATTTCAGCGATTGATTCATGAATGGTACCAGTGAGCTTATTGTTAGAAATGAAAACAGAGTCCAGAAGTGAAGTCCCTCCAAAGGAATTGGGTATTTGGCCTGTGAAATTGTTAGACGATAAATGAAGCCAGCGGAGGGCTGGCAGAGTGCCTAACCAGTCTGGAATGGTACGGCTTAGATTGTTTTCGGAGAGAACGAGGGTGACAAGATGTGAGGAATTTGGGAAAAAGGGGAGGTCGCCTGTGAGCGTATTTTGGGATAGATCCAGGTAGGAAAGGGATGTTAAATTGAAGAATCACTGTGGGATAGCGCCTGTCAGTAGATTCCCGTCCAAACACAGTTTATTCAAATTATTCCCCAGCAAGCAGAGCGATTCCGGAATGCTTCCGTTCAAACGATTATTACTTGCAAACAGCTCAGCAAGGCTAGATAAATTTCCAAACGACAGAGGAATGTTACTTGTAAGAAAATTGTTTGATATATCAAGAGTGCTTAAGCTTGCCAGAGCTCCCATGGATTCCGGAATAGGATACAGGTTGCTATTCAGTGTCAAGACGGATAACCGACTCAGATTTCCGATGTTGGAAGGAATGGAGGAGGAGAGCCAATTTGAATCCAAGTATAAAGCAGTTAAACTCCGCAGATTTCCGATGGATTGAGGAATAGCACCGGTCAGCCGGTTTCCCGAGAGAAACAGAAACTGCAGCTGGGGCAGATCAGCGATGGCAGAAGGTATGGAATCGGTCAGATTGTTATTATCCAGAGAAAGATGGGTTAAGGCCTAGAGGCCAGAAATGGCAGATGGGATTGTTCCACCTATATTTTTCCAGCTGAAAATAATAAACTTGTTGAGATAAGAGAGGTTATCGATGGACTCGGATAGGGTTCCATCTATGGATTCATTGATGTTGCTTTGATCTGTGTTGAGAATGAGATTTACCACTCGAACGTTGTGGGTCACAGTGGTCCTCCAGTGGGAGCCTGAACGATACGCACTTTCAAATCTAAGAATGCAGCCAGGTCTTCTTCAGCGCAGTCTAAATTATTGAAATTATAAATTTTAGCAGTAAAATTTATATAAATTAAATATTTAAAAAAAATCAAAATTCTAAATTTATTTATATATTAAAAAAATCAAAATTCTAAATATATTTATATATTAAAAATATATATTTTAAATAATTAAAGTAGATAATCTTATTAAAAACTTTATCATCAATTTTTTATATAAAAAAATTATTACATGCTTCACATCCTTTAATGTGTTTATTTAAACTTCATCATAACATACGTTAATATAAACTTTAATGATCTAATTAACTTAGTCACACTTAATTATAAAAAACCCGTGAATTAAGTAAAAACAACCCTGCCTTTGATGCGCATACCAGTAAACCAGCGCAATTGCCTTTTGGTGGAAGTTCATAGAGTAAAATTGCCTTTTAAGATCATCTATTTAAATGGGAAGTCGTCTAACGAGGTGGAGTAATTGTGCTAATTGCCTCGACGGTGGATAAAAAAATTTCAAAAATCTTGTAAAGGCAGTGTTTAAATCTTGTTTTTGATAGAAATGGATTCAGCACCATAAAAAACGGAGGCCTAAAATTTTTAAGTTTAATAACTATAAATTGTATTTACAAAAATCCTTGCCAGATTTTCTTTAAATATAACTGGAATTTCCATAACTTTCTGGACAACTCCTCCACCTTGTTAGAATAGGCATGTATGTTCAAATGTTCGAATTTCACACCATATAAAAATACATATAAACTTGAATGCAATCAACAACTTAGTTAGAGTGAGTAAAACATCTCTTATTTTATATTGCTTTTGGCCAATGTTTAGTCTCCATAGACATTAACCACTATCATCATCATATTTTGATTCAGTGTGCGTTGATTTTTAAAATTGGAATATTTTTATTTAAAAATTATTCTAAATATATTATCTGTGTTTTATAAAAAAAAATTATTCACTGACATGCATAACCAAAATATGGGAGTAAGAATTGTCCCCTTTTACCAAACCATCACCTATTCACGCACTATCATGTATATATGTTTTTTAATACTCTACTTATCCGCTTTCCTAAATATGATCCAGTTATCATTAGACGCCCACATTGGTGAGTTCTAAATCTTTCAGTGCCAACCTATGATCAGGTGTCCATTGCTCATTGAGGTCCTTCGTATCTAATGCAACTCTTGTATGGGCCAAGTATTATGTCGCTTTGTTAGTCGCTCTCCTAACATTATTCATGGTAAAGAAGAGCGGGGAAACAAAAGAGAGGGGAGGTGGGCCATAAAATGTGTGACTATGAAATTTTTGCAATCAAGTTGTGACTATGAAATTTTTGCAATCAAGTTGATAATTAATTGGCAGTCTCTTTTAGTAATAAGTTGACGAGTAGGCTCTAAAATTCTATTGCATTGTTGGAGTTCGATCTTAGGGATTTTGCGTGCATATATATATAAAGAGCTTAAAGAGTTTTTGAAGGCCTTGCAACGCCTAGCCAATCCAAATTCTCTTTAGATGCCTCGTCAAATATTAATTTAATAAAACCTGATAGACAAGCTTACCACTCACTTTGACTAGGAGGGAGACTTGTTTTGGGTATCAGTGGAGCTCATAACAAGTGGAGACCCCAAAATATAAAGGTAAAGTAATCCTCTTATGGACGTGTCCTATCCTCCTTGTTCTAGTTGTGTATGGCAATTGCTCCTTCAGACACTTGTACACTCTCTTCCAAGCACCTTTCCAAGATTGAATTTCATTCTTGAATATTCTCTTGTTGTGTTCTTTCCATATTTCCTAGATTATGAAGCCTGACAATAACATCCAAATCTTATTGAGGATTAAACTTTTGAAGGCATGATTGCTCCACTCCTACAAAGTGTTCTTTATGTGTTCCCTTTCCTAGCAAAATTTCCATAGTAGTTATGCTAATTTGTCCCACAATTTTGGTTGTAGTTGCACATGTCTAGAAAATAATTTTGTGTTTCCTATTCTAGACAACATAGATAGTAGAGGGATAGGCCTTGAAAGCCACATTTTAAGAGATTGTCCCACGTCAGAATATTTTTGGGGCCCACCATCTGTTGGTTCTCCATATTTTCCCAAGGTTGAGGAGAGAAACTCAGAGGTAACCACAAACCACTTGTAAGCTAGAATCTAGCCCTTCTAGCTTTAGAGAGGGATCTCTCTATCTAGAATTTTCAATTACTCAGATGTTAGGCTAGGTATGGCGCTTAGTAGGGTATAAATTTTCAAACATTTGTTGGTAGGAAAGGAGACGGATCCATTGGGCATGGAGTCATGTCTACCTAATTATGTTTCCAGTGACGAAATTAAGAGAAAGAGGAGCTTCTACAGGGGTAAGGTAGGTAGTCCCTTTGGAGTTTTTAAATTTAAATTCGTTGTAGGAGGGTGAGTGGAAGACAAATGGAAAATGACAAAAAGAGCATCATGGCACCAAGATGAATTCTAATTGTCATTTTAGCAGTAAGCATAGATATCTGGCAAACAGAAACAAATAACTATTTGGAGTGAGTTCTAAGTCAATATTTTTGTTTAACTAAACAAGAGGATACATTTCAAAGCATTATTGTTATAATTGATAACCTTTTTCCCCAAGGAAAAATCGCAATTTTCATTAATATGTTGAAAATTACATGTTGTAGATGCTTGGAAGCATATGTTGTAAGAGTGGTTGTTTCCACTGACTGTGTGATACTATCAAAAAAATTATCTTAGGTTGGGAGACTAATAAGTTAATACAAATGATATGTCTGATAAAAAATATATACGTGAATAAACTGAGAAAATTATGATCACAGTCATATCTCTAGAACCATAAAATCATGGCCTGTCTGCCCCAAACTGTTGTTTATCATCATAAGGTCTATCGACGATGTATCTATAGAATTCTTGATCTATCTTCTCTTGGATCATCCAGAGCCCCCAAGGCTGGAGCACCGCCTCCTTGGATAATTTGTCAGAAACCTGGTTGTGCTCCCTGTATATGTGATGACAAGAGATATAGTCAAATTGAGTTTTCAGAAGCATAGTCTCATCCAAAATGTTCCGGAGTGTGTGCATGTGACATGCAGATTGTTGATTAAACCAATTTATGATGAGTTTGGAATCGCCAAAAATTTGAATGTGACGACATCCCTTCTCAAGTGAAAAATATAGCAAATGTCTAAGTGTAATAAGTTCTGCAAAATTATTGGTTCCATCTCCCAGCCCCATCTGGATTTTATAAAAATGATTTTCATCAATATCAAGTAATATGCCCCCACCACAGCCTTGTTGTTGTGCTGAACCATTGAAGTATGCCCAAGGGATGTTCTCGTCGATAATCTCAGTGGAAATATTGCATGTAGTGTGAGGGCGATCATCCTCTGGTATACTATTTTATATAGATATGAGGTGTGTTGTTGCTTGAAGCCAAAGTGAAGTGATGCCTGAAAAATAAGTTTATTTCTTTGCAACCAAATGCACCAACATATCAAGAGAGGGAGGTTTTTGATCTTGATTGGGTGTGTAGTGGACCACCATGATTTCCAAGCTTCCAATATATTAGCTCCATGCCAACGATTGGGAAGGTGTAGATTTGCAAGTACATTATGCCATAAGGAGATGGTAGTAGGACATAGTAGAAATAAGTGTTCAATAGATTCAGATGCCTAATTGCATAGTGTACACCAGGTTGGTCCAAAAAGCTATCGCTTCTGTAGATTGTCCCCTATAGGGGCTTTGTTGCAAAGTATACACCACATGAATAATTTAGCTCTAGGAGGTGCCTTTAGCTTCCAAAGAGCGCGCCACCACCAATCAGAAGCAGGGGGTTTGTGAGAACAGTAGATGAGAGGATATCCCTCAGGAAAATAGGAACCATGTTGTGAGTGAGCCCAGATGAGCTCATCCTCTCCCTTAGTTTTCTGAACATGTGATTCAGAGAGTGTGTTGTCATAGGATTTCCAATCATTGTGCTAGATGTTAGGTATACCCAATAGTTCAGTAAATTTCCAGGCTTGATAGAAAATATTAGAATTGTCCTTATCAGCAATTTGAGCAAGTCTAGTGATACCTATGTTCGAGAGGAAGTGTATGAGCTCAGGGGGAAGATGAAAATCATTCCCACATCCAGACCAAGGATCCATGCCAATACGAACCAGGTTACCAAATCCAATCCTCCAAGTTAATCCATAACAGATGTATGATAGAGAGTTCAAAACTATTCTCCATATAGTAGATATATTTGTTTTGTTCCATGTTGGTTGCTTAATTCAATCTAGAAGATGGAGAGGATTAATATACTTCTGTATGACCACCTCAGTCCACAGATTCTTTGTAGTAAGAACTTGCCATCCCATTTTTGCTGCTAATTCTTTTGCAAAGGTATCAAGATTTTTCATGTCCCATTTGCCCCATTTCTTTGGGAGATAAATGAGGTCACATCTAACCCATGCATATGTATGACCTTCTTGTTTTCCTTTCCATAAGAATTTTCAACACAATTGTTGTATTATATTCAAAGCACCCCTTGGAATCTAAGCCAAGGACATCCAGTATACCAGTGTAGCTTCTAATACAGGTTTTATAAGTGTGCGTCGACCAACCCTAGAGAGCCATCTGTGATGCCAGATATTCAATAACCTTTCAATTTTTGCCACATTCCATATCCAATCAACTATCTTATATTGTATGGGCTTGAGTCAAAATCCAAGATATTTAAGACCATCATCAAATGGGAGAAATGTGAAGGGAAATATTTGATGAGAAATGTGAGTTTCATTAAGGGAGAAACCAACAACAGTCAGTGTCGATTTATGTTGAATGCATTCCATTGATGTAGCACAACAAAATGATCTAAGAATAGAAGAAAATGCAGTTGTGTCACTAATCGATCCATTGAGGAAAATGAGGACATCATCAACAAATAGTAGATGGGTAAGGATGCAAATGTTGGTGATTTTAATACCCTGAAGTCTTCCCAGTATTTTATCCTCAAATGTAAGTCAACTCAAGCCTTTCATGACCAGCAAGAAAAGTAGGGGAGAGAGAAGACAACCCTGTCTAAGGCCTCGTTCAACATGGAAAAAGGAAAAGGCAGAACCATTGATAAGAACATTATAAGAAACATTGGAAATACAACACATGATCCATTGGATGAAGGCTATGGGGAAGCCCAAATGAGTCAAAAGAATTTTCAAGTATAGCCATCTAGTATGATTAAATTCATTTGCTAAATCAATCTTTAGGATCATGCCTTTTAGCCTCTTGATCTTGATGGAATGGAGGATCTCCTGGGCGATGCTAACAACTTCATGAATCTGACAATGATTAAGGAAGGAAAACTGTTTTGGAGAGATGTGTTCAGATAAAATAGGTTTAAGGTGGTTGGAAATAATTTTGGCTATGATCTTATATATGAAATTGCAGAGAGAGATGGACCTAAATTCATTGAAATTCAAAGGGGAATATGATTTGGGAATAAGGGTAATGAAGGTTGAATTAAATGCATCATACATTTAGCCACTTACCTGACATTCTTCAATAACCTTAAGCAGATCATTGCTAAGTACTACTTCAAAAAAATCAAGATAAAATTCTATCGATCATCCGTTTAGTCTAGGGCTCTTGTCTTTCTTGAACCATTTAAGGGTGCCTTCCAATTCGCCAATAGATACTGGCTTGATGAGACGCTCTGCAGCTTCTTGATTGACGAATCTAGGAAACAACCTTGCCACTTTGATAATCTCAACTAGAGTAGCTTCATGTGGTACTTTATAGAGCTGATTGAAATGAGAGGTACTGAAAGTGGCCAGATGATTGAAGATTAAACTCGGTGACCAGAATCATCCTCCAAATTCTAGATAGTATTGATGGATCGTCAACCATTTGCAAATTAATGATAAAAATTTGTATTGTCATCCCCATATTGAATCCAAATGGAACGACTCCTAATTTTCTAGGTTTCATCTCTGTCCTTTAGGATTTTGGCCCTCTCTACTTCAAGTTTGATAAGGCGATCTTTTCTTTAGCAGATTCAAATCCTCGACCATTCGCTCCAACTAGATTAGAAATTTCAAGTTTAATATCATTAAGGAGGTGATCGTCCCTTACTCTTTTTTCACTGGCCCATTCAATTGTTTTGTGCTTGAGGCAAAGAAGTTTTTTAGCAAAATATTCAGTGTGTGACTGTTCACGAATTGGGGGGGGGGATTTCCAATAATCAGTGACCATTTTGGCATACTACTCATCCTTGAGCTAGGTCGAGTTAAACTTAAAAGGAGCTTTTAGCTTGCAATCTGCACTTGCAAATGCAAGGTAGATTAGAGAGTGGTCAGATAAGCCTCCCTATCCCAACCATTGCTTGTACAAGGATAATTGTCCAAGAAGGGATTCTTTGATAAGGAAATGATCCAACCTTCTGGCGAGCATAGCCTCTCCAGTCCTTTGATTACGCCAGGTAGGTTGGGGCCGAGCCATAGGAATATCTATAAAGTGATGATCTTCCAACAGGTGACTGATGGAATCAGATAGTGGATCAACCCATGCATTATGTACCCAAGATTCCGCATGGCCAATGGAGAAATTAAGATCTTCCCCCAAGATGATGTTATTTGCTTGCATATATGTAGTATTGAGGAGATTTCCCCAATAAGAAGCCCAATTAATGCAGGGACCATATACATCAATCAGTCTCAAATCCCTACCAAGATCAGAAGAAAAGATGTATGCCCCAATAATACCATCCCCCAACCCCCTAAAAATTAAGCTTCTTGACTGCCTTAGGATTGTAACCAAAAGAAATGCCTCCAGAGTGGCCACGGACATCAAGAGCATGAAAGAGCCAACTGGATACAAGGGCTTCAAGGGTAGGGATGATATGGTCAATGAGAGAAAGGGTTTCCTGAAGGAATATGATGTCCACCCTCTCGAGTTCAAGTAGTCTCCTAAAGGCTAGTTTTTTGGCCGGACTAGCCATCTCACGACAATCGTGGGATAATCACTTCATGGAAAACCAGAGGTAGGGGAGGTCATAGCTCTAAGGACCTGATCAATGAGAAGTTGCTTGCCTTGTGCTACATCCAATCCAACTTGGATTATAGCCTTTGAGATATGGGAATGTTTGCCTCTGGTAGGTTTGGTAGTTTTGGGAGGGGGAACAATGCCAATACCGCAACAATCGTTTGATGAAGATTTGACCAGGGATCATAGGAGGTATGGGTAACTCAGTCAAGAATAATTTGTAGTCTCAGAAGAGGGTGTAGTGATAGTGGCATAAGGGATGACAGGGGGGGTATCCGAGAATGTGGGAGGAGAGGATACAGGGGAGCAAGTAAGAGGAGAATGTACAAATGCAGGAACTGATATGCAGTGTGCAATTGATGCAGTGAGATGAGAATAAGAAATAGAGGCAGAAAAAAGAGGGAGAGAAGAGGGAGGATTACCCAAAGTGATGCCAGTTGCTGCTACACGTGATCTTGTGATGTGAGGAGAGGGTGGGCAAACAAGTTCTTTACTCAATCCATGCAACTGTGCATTTGTCTACCAATAGCCTTTGTAGGCCTCTTGTCTTCAAATCTTGATGGAATATCCACTGCGATGTTATCAGGCTAAGATACAAAAGTAGAGCTGGAGGCAAGTAATGGACAATCCTTGTACAAGTGTCCAATATTATGGCACTGGCGACCTCTGTAGGGAACCCCCTCATAATTGAGAATTTGTAGGCTGCTAGTGTTCCTCCACTGTATATTTAGGTTTTCCTCCAAACCTTCATAAGTATCTAGATGAACCAAGACGCGAGTCATAGCCATATTCCTAGTGAATATAAGATTTATCATAGTCCAAAAAAGTCCCCAATGCATTCCCTATGCGCTTAAATATGTCCTTAGACCAAAAGTGTAGCGGAAGACCAGGTAGACGAACCCAGATTGGGCCAGCTCCCAGATGCTCACGTTCTAGGTCAAAAAGAGGGATTCATCTATTAAGTAAGACCAGAGTAAGATATATGTGCCAAAATTTAGGTAATACCCAAGGTACATATTCAGGGCATTGAAAGCAGAGAGCGAACCATCTGCGGGATAAAGTAACCACCCAAGGTATATCTTCTAGTAATTGGCCCCAAACCTCCAAAATCCATTGCATGAGATTGGCAACACTGTAGGAATGTCCCTGAACCCAACCAACCGGAACCCTGTCTACATTGTCGAGCACATCTCCCATCTGTAAGCCGTCACCGAGGGTTAAAAAAATCGTTTTGCTCCCAACCTTTATTCCCTTGTACTTATTCACGGTCTAGGGCACTTTTAAAATGGGGGGGTTGACAAGGGCCTCAGAGGCATTTCCCTATTCTTCACTAGCCCTAAAACCTTCTCCCAAGTCAAGTAGCAGTAGGAAGGAGCCTTCAAAATAGCCAGATGTGATATGGGTGGATACCTGAGGTGGGGGGATGAGAGAAGATGGTGCCAATGAGTGAAAGAAGTGGGGACCCATATCGGGAGGGTTAGATGGGTAAGGCATCACAGAGGAGGGGGTACCGAGAGATTTGGTTTATAAGTGGATGTGGATGGGTCCGAGCAGGTGGTGAGGAAATGAAGGGGAGCTGGAGAGGGAGGAGTATAGGTAGAGCACGACAAGAAGAAGGATGCGTCCACTGAGCTAGAAAATAGAAATGAGGATGAAGTAGGTCCAACTGGCGGTGTAAAATTTAGAGCTAGAGCACAAGGGTGAGAAAAAAAGGACGTCGAGAAAACCCTAGGGTCGACTGCCAAAGCTGTATGTATATGCAGAGAGATTGAAGAGGTCCTGACTGGAAAATGAGGTGGAGATATTGTCCAGATAGGCACGGATTTGAATGGATCCTCGAAGTAGTCGACCATATCAACCTCCATCTCAGCCGACAAACAATGATAGAAGACCCACAAAATATTCATGCCAGCTGAAAGATGCCAAGAATTCAAAGAAAAGTGCATCAATGTATACCCAGGTGCCAAAAAATGGAAGACGGAAAGTGACCAGTAGGTAGCTACATTCATCAAGGGAGGACAAATAGTATCTTAACCGCAGTCATGAGAGGAAGGTACCCTAGTAGTATGCAGTTGAGAACCAGGGGCCTGTTGTCGCAGAGCCATGTGGGATCATTTAATTACTGTGGCATTCTTTCTTTTTATACAATATTAAGGCTCTATAGAAGATAACTTACAAAGAAATAAAGAAAGCTCATCTCCAAAGAAAACTAACACAAGAATCCTTGTAAATTCCACCTCTATCTTCATTCACTGAAAAATATATCAAAATGAGTGTAGTATACAATGTCCCTTATCCTAAACTTGACCAACCCTTTTCTTAATTATAATCACATCATAAATAGGCTAATACAAGTTTGTTCCCACCTCTAGGAACCTAATTCCTCATTGGGATTTATGTTTCATAACTTTTGCTATGAAAATAACACTGATTTCTGGAAATTAGGGATTGTTTGACTAAAACTTTTCCAGGCATATTACATTAAATTTTTAGTCCAAATAGAGCCTATGAGTCGTAGGATGCTTCATAATATTTACAATGATCATAAAAAAAAAGTTACAAGAGATTTTGACTTGAATAACCCGGTGAAAATGATGATTGTGTGAAAGTGTAGCGTCGGTGTTGTGTAACCTCCTAGTTCAACAAAAAGGCAGTAGAGAAGCACAACAAATGATATTTGTTGAATGTCTCCTAAATGGTAATTTGGATTGAGTTGATTTTTTTTTACAACAATTTAATATCATTATAACCCTTCCCCACAAAAAAATTGAGCCAAATATGACTCACGAATATCAATAAAATCCAAATATGGTTGTAGATGATGATGGCTCATTTCTCGAAAACCGTGAAGCAATTTGACTTGAAATTAAGTGAGATTATTCATCTCACTCCCATGCATCTACTAAAAAATTTCATGGCAAATAGGTATAGGGTTTAAGAGATATGGTGAAAATATGATGATTGTGTGAAAGCACAACACTCCAAGCTTATACTATCTCTGGCCATCATTTGACATGCCGAGGGCACTGGGATGACATGAAATGGTCCACACAACATTTCAAAACCATGATAAAACTTCTAGACTGAACACAAACCTTCAAACCGTAAACCTTCTTCTTGTAGCAGAAGCGCAAAACATTGATGGTTGATGTAGCTTCGGTCACTCCTTGAGTTTCTTGATGACTGGTACACGTGTGAAATGGTCTAGAAATCATCAAATTCCCCTCTAGAAATATTCTTTCATCATACCAGGCTCCCAACTCTCAAAATTTCACCCTACAACAAAAGCATTGTGCTAGTGAGAAAGTGCAGTGCCATCTATTCTTCATGGTTTTGTGCAACAGGGAGGTCTCTGAACAAGCTGCACATGTTGGTGATAATGCTGACACAATGCTAATCCTGTTGTAGACTTATTTCAAGCCCCCTTTCAACAAAATGATAAAAATTTCATCTTAACATCAAAAACCCTAACACTAATGCTTGGCCAAATACAAAAAAAAATGTTATTTAAGTTGCTCTTTAAACAAAGTTTCATGGTTTCTTGAGTCTGATTGATTGCACTCTGAAGAATGCTTCAAACAACACATAACCCCCTTATACAACCTATTTCCACCAAAAATGATCTCTCAATCCCAAAAAAACAACTGAAACACTGCTTAGTCATAGTGGCAGAATTACAAACATAAGCGCAACACCTCCCCTGCCTCATTTGCGGAAGGAACTCCAATCACCCTATAACAAGCTTTTGATGGAGAAATGAAATGGATTTGAGGTATTTTTGAAGAGTAACCATGCGTTTGAACTCCCAAGGTGGTTGCATGTGAATTTTGTGGCCGATAATTACAATTTTAAACTTGAATGATGAATGTGCAACTCTTGTCAAAAGTGCAACATTGTCCTCCTAATTGTTGTACTAAAATGATGTCACATGATATTTTGATGAAACATGACCCTAGACCCACTTAACTCAACCTATCAAGACATCAATGACTATTTTCATGAATTTTCACACAGTTTGACATAATTACATTGAATAATGAAAATTTTATTCTAAACTAAGACCCATAGCTTGATCTTCTACAAGATCATAGCCAAACCTTTATACATTTTCAAAATAATTTGAAACACAAAACTTGTTTTCTAACTACTATAACTATAGGATACTAGCATTGGATCCAATGGGGATGGAATACTCCCTGTGAGGTGACAAGAACATTGTATATCTTGTGCCTGACCATTGGGCTTATTGAATCGACTTGACTCAAAACTAACTCAAGACAGACTCATGACTGACTCAAAACTTCTTACATTCTGAAAAATGGAAGAAGGCCATCAAAATATTAGGGCCTTCTCTTCGGGCTTCAAGTTCTGGTGTCAACTGCCCACACTTGCAAATCCATATTGAAGCTATAAGCTGAAAGTTGAAGACTGACTTAGACAAACTACTTGAAAGACTGAAAACCAAATGCTAAAACTAACTGCACATTGTTTATTCACACCTACTTGCTAAACCAAAACATGGGCTGCTCATTCATGTAAAGTCAAAGAGCCAGTGTAACCATGAAAGCATATGGTCACTTTCTTGAATTTTTCTGACACTTTCCTTGAGCAAGCAGAAAAAATAAGAGAATGGCAACTCAAATTGTAACTGAGACTGATATTCTTGGTGCAAGAATGTTGCAAAATCTACCTTCATTGATGATTGTGACAAACTGGAAAGAGGATCTTGAAAATCATGAATGATTACATTTTCTTGATGATCAATAAAAATAAGGGAGAAACCTTCAAATATAATGGTCAATTGTTCTTCTTCATTAGACTTCTTGAGTGACTTTTCTTGTGTTCTCACTGCTTTTATTATGAAACCCATAATCATTGACAAAGTAAAAGATAACAATTTGTTTGATAAAATCTTCATTCATATTATCCATAAGTAAAAGCTTTGAATACTCATGAAAAGCTTTAATCGGAACAACTATATCTCAGATATTTATTTCATCATTCAAGTCATCAGGGATATCAATTTTCTTTTTCAAAATCTTAGAATTTATCACTTCAAAGAATGTGTAATCTTGAATAATATCTTCATTTTCAAAGCGATTTAAAACAACCCTTTCTTCCTAATTACTTCTCCCAAGTTCTAAGCTACAACTATCATGTGAGTGCATGAGCTCTTTATTTAAAGCAACCTTAATGTCTTTCTGAGACTCATCATAAACAATTTCTTGACAAAATAACATATTTGATTGAATTTGTAGCCTATGATCTTCATGTGTTTCTATTTGAAGAGTGTTGGACCTCAGAATTACTCTCTCCTTGACAACTTTTCTCACTTCTTTCTCTTGTTTTCCATAAAAGACAGATCCCCATCACTGATAAATGATAGATTTTGTCTCAAGGAGGACATTAAATGATTGACATGTTATACTTTTATGTTTTTTCTATTTGAATAAGTTTTTGCAAATTAGCTATGGAACGCAACCTATTCTGTAGCTAACCATGTGTTCTGTAGCTACTTCCATGGTTTAACAGGTTACATGTGTCAAACGAAGAAACCGGCCACATAGGCATCTCTGGAATCGTCTTGACATGGATCCTATCCTAGTCACCCAGCCCAGATCGACAAAAAAGCCAGCGGAAGACCATAGTCAAAGGTGGAGTCAAACGTATGAAACCCGGAAGCAATAGGACTCTTTGTCTACCCTTTCATGGTTAATTAATAAATCCAATAGTTCTGTTGAAGCATTAACTCAGATCAGCCACCTGTGTCAACGGTTTTGTGCAACCACCTTGTTCGAATTCAAGTCACCTGTAGCTGATCAAACATTTACGTAGACTAGTTGTAATACGTGTAGACCACCTATAGCTAACTTTCCTCAAAAGACAGTTATGGATATTTTCTTTTAATAGCAGTTGAACAGAACCGGAGGGAGTTCGAAGTTTTTGATGTATTAAATTTAAACTTATCAGTTCTATAATTTTGGACTTTTGTTCTTTATAATACAAAGTTGTGTGTTGATTGATGATCATTTGAAGGAGCATTTTGAATTAAGTTAGCAGCTCAACCTAGTCAGTTGCAGAGGGCCCCGACACTGAAGGAGGTTTTCTTTTCATTTGTTTTCTTCTTTCTGTTTAGTTTTAGTTTCATCATTTGCTTTTAGCAGTGTTTGTAACTTAGGTTGATTTCTTGTAGTTTGATTTCTTTTAGTTTTAATCAGTAGCATAATGTTAGAATTCAATTGTGCAGTCTTGTTTCTCGAATCCATTTCATAAAGGAAACGACTTTGTTTCTAAACAGAGTAAGATTGAAAGTAATGAGGATGCATTGTTGATTAGTTTACTCACTGTTTTTTTATTTAGTTCTTAGTTGAGGTTGTCAATGCACTGTATTAATGAATTTTTGGTCACCATTTCAAGCCGATATCCATCCTAAACTAAATGGTTAAACATTCACTTTACATAAGGGTTGAAACCAATCAATTACCTGCTACGTGTTTTTATTTAGTTTTTCTAGATCATGAAGTACAAAAGTTGCTTGAATTCCATCTCAAGGAGGTTATCTTTCTTAGAGTAACTAGAAATACTTCAGTTAATTTCATTCTCTGTATTTATTTCACATGACTTACAACTTTACCTTCTAGTTTTAAGAATTATTCATGAATTAGGATCAGATGAGAAGTTAGGACAGATGCTCTATTTTTCCTTCTTTTAACTTAGATTTTGACTAAGTTTTAAGCTCTTGGTTCACCCTTTAGGAAGTTTAGATTCAATTTCTCATAGTTCAAAATGTACTTCATTAGAAATCAAAGAACAGAAGCCCCCAAAACAATATAAAATAAAAAACAACGAAGTAAGAAGGGTTAACTAAGCACATACAGTGCGCTACACTTCATCAGCTTACGAAACTCAGTTGATAATTTATGCAAAGCAATTTAGGACACTAAATTGACTAAACATTTTGGCACCGTTTCCAGGGAAGTGTTACTAGGTAACCGTATCTCTTACATTAAAAAAAAAATGATATGCATAGAGAAAGAGACTCTAGGGGCAGATTTATAGCTAGAGGCAAGAGTTCAATTCCTACAACACCACCTACTCCACCAAGAACAAGAAGAGATACACCTCCATCTCAAGCTCATACTCCTAGCCATAGAACTCCTGAAATTATAGGGTCAAAAATCCAATCAAAAGAATCTCCTACTTCATCTACCAAGGCGGTCCTAGAGGAGAAAAATATTGGGTCTCCAACAGTAGGAGTAGCCTTTTTCACCTCCACAGGGGAGCACATTTTAGTTGAAGAATGGGGAATACCTGGTGAGGAAGAAGAAGTAGAACCTCTCTCCCATATCCCATTAATAGAAGAACCAGAGGAAGAGAAAGTAACCTTGCAAGTTGAACCTTATACTGACTCTGAAGAAACTATAATGGCAGAAGAAGGAGAGGATGGAGAATTCACACTGTTTCGAGGAGTGGATAGAGGAGGAGGTAGAGGAAATAATGGAGGAGGCAGAGGAAATAGGGAATAGATAATTCTTTTGGATTCCCTATAGTGGATGAAGAAACAAATGCCACAATGAAAAATATCTCACCTTTTGTCCTCCAAAATTTCCATGGGTTAAAAAGGTAGGATCCTAAAACATTTTTATTTGAGTTTGAAGTCTTGTGCAGAACCTATGATTATCTAGAAGACTCTCAAAAACTTATGTTGTTCCCTTCAACACTGAAAGGATCCGCTTTGAAGTGGTTCATTGGGTTAGTCACTTAGTCCATTAGAACATGGAATGACATGAAAAAAAGTGTTTTTGGATAGGTTTTTGGATTATTCCATGCCTACCAATCACAAAGATGAAGTGTTCAAAATGATGGAAAGAGAGGATGAAAATTTAGAGGATTTGATTGAGAGATTCAACTATAATTTGAAAAGAGCAAAGATGGACAATTTAGATGAAGATACCTTAAAATCTCTTTTATTAAAAGCCATTAGAGATGAGTGGATAGATATCCCTAACATGATGGGGAAGGGAGATATCTCTCAACTCCCATTAAATGACATAGGAGAATTATGTGTTCATCTCTCAAGAAGGAAATCCAAAACTAGGAAAGGTCCAACAGATCCTTCTCTTGTTAGATTAAATAAATCTGCAACTGGATCAATGATCAGGGTAGAAATTGGTAATATGCTTGATGAATTCAAAACAGATATTCTAGGGAGTCTTAGTGAGCAAATAGACACCCTTAAGTTGCAAAACAAGAAGAAAACCGAGGCTGATGCTTTAGTTATTTTCTCCCCAAAATGCAGGAAAAAACATGCTCTAAGAGAATGCCCTTTGGATGCAGAAATTATAGAGACTTGTATGATTTTCTTAGAGAATCATGAGACCAAGTGTTGTCCTTCGATTCCAGGTCTTAAGGTTGTTTTTCAAGAAGAAACAGTTCTAAACTCAGCAGAACCTCTTTGCTTTGTCTCTAGAAAACTTTGCCAGGGGCCACAAAATCATGGATTTAACATTCAAATGTATATTCAGCCCCCACCAAATTGGAATTATTGGCAGCAACCTTGGCCTCAACCTCAATCTCAACCTTGGCCTCAACCTCAATCTCAATCTCAACCTTGGGCTCAAGGAGTACAAAATCCTCATGGGAGATTTTCTCAATATTATCAATGTCCTCCATCATATCAGAATTATCCTCCCCCACACATTACACAACAAAATCAGCAGCCACAACTTCAAAATCAGAACCCTCAACTTTCATTACCATTTCCACAACAAAATCCATAGCAAATTCCACAACAAAACTAAAATCCTCAACTCTTACTGCCATTTCAGCAGAGACCAAATCAGCTACCTGCCCAACCATTACCAAACCCCAACAATAAAAATCCTCATAATACTTACATGGTGGAAGGACAACAATTTCCAACTTATATGATCACTCCTTTAGATCTCAATGATGTTCAACTAATATTTGGTAGGATATTAGAAAATGAAAGGCCTTCTATAGTTATTCAGGAACAAGACAATTCTGAGGAAGATTCTCTACAACCCAATAAAATTTTTGAGAGAACATCTCTCCAAAACCAAAATATTGAAAATGAAAAACAGAAAGAACCAGTGAACTCAACTCCTATCATTGAGAAGCCAATATCTACTTTTGCGCCTCCTTTTCCTGAAAGATTACAAGTTGATAGAGGAGTAGAAAACCCTACTTCATATTGTTTTCTTTTCAATTTCAAACTCCTATCATGAATGGATTCAAGAAGGAATTCATTTACCTGTTGATAAGATATCTGGTTATCCCTCGGCTCAGTTGCACAGATGCCTATAAGGAGATCGTCGGCATATCGGGCATAGTGGACTTCAGGATAGGTAGCACAAAAGTGATAAACATATCATGTTGCCTAATTATGATTTTCTAGATGAATTAAAAAATGTCTGTATCAAAATCCCTTTGTTACAAGCCATTAAGGAGATTCTAATCCTAGCTAAAACAATAAAGGAGTTGAGCATAAAGAAACTAGGAAGAAAAGCAAAAGAAATAAAAAGAATTCACCTGGTAGGAAAAATAGCAGATACAATGATGGGAAAAATTGCCATACAAAAATATGTAGACCCAGGGAGTCCAATTGTGAAAACACATATCAATGGAGTTGAAATTCCAAATACATTAATTGATTTAAGGACAGCAATAAACATCATGAGAAAACAAACCATGGAACAACTCAAGATTCCTAATCTTCTTTACACACCTACATTACTGCAATTAGCGGATAGATCTATAATCAAACCAGATGGAGTGTTAGAAGATATTTCAGTATCCATAGATTCTTGGGAATATCCTGTTGATTTTATGATATTAACCCCCAAGAACAATCTAGGATGACATCCACTCATATTAGGAAGACCTTGGCTGGCTACAACTGATGCTTTCATTAGCTGTAGATCTCGTGATATGTATATTTCTGATGGGAATTCGACAAAGAAATCCACTCTATATCCTCCAGCAAGAACAATCATAGAAATATATGACAAAGAATGGATTGATGATGAAAATGGCATTCAACCTCTCTTTACTATTTCAGATATTAGTGAAGATAGTCAAATCTTAAATACAATGGAAAATTTTGAATCATCTCTAGAATATGAACATGATCAATTTCAAGAAAAATCCAATATTGAATATTTGTCATCTAGGCAGATGTCTCTTTATTCTATGGAAGAATTTGGTAGCTCTACAATTGAAATCTTTCCAGGGAGAACATTGAACATAAACAATAACTTGGAGAAATTACAACAGGGAAAGCTAATCAAGACATTACAACAACATTTTGTTGCATATGCATGGGAATATACTGACATGAAAGGAATTAGTCCTGAGACTTGTATACATCACATCTACATTGAGGAAACTTGTAGACCTATCAGACAACCTCAGAGAAGGATGAATCCAAATCTTAGGGAAATTGTGAAAGAAGAGCTACAGAAACTACTGAATGTAAACTTCATTTACCCAATTTTAGGCAGCCAATGGGTTTCCCCTTTAGTGGTTGTGACTAAAAAGAATGGTAAAGGGAGGGTGTGCATTGATTACTGAGAATTGAATAAAGCTACCCTTAAAGATCATTTTCCTTTTCCCTTTATAGATCAAGTGTTAGATACATTAGCAGGTAAGAAGTATTTCTCTTTCTTGGATGGTTTTAGTGGTTATAATCAGATTCAGGTGGCACCTGAAGATCAAGATAAAACCACATTTACTTGTCCATGGGGAACCTATGCCTACCAAGTACTTTATTTTGGGTTATGTAATGAACCTGCAACATTCCAAAGAGCAATACTAGGATTTTTTTTTTTTTTTGATCTAATACATGATTATGTAGAGGTATATATGGATGACTTTACAGTCTATGGGAATACATTTGAATAAGATTTGGAAAATTTGGAAAAAGTTCTTAAAAGATGTAAGGAAGCAAACCTTTTACTAAGCCATGAAAAATGTTTTATGATGTTTACAAAAGGTATTGTTTTAGGGCATTACATTTCAAGAGATGGGATTAAGGTTGATAAATCTAAAGTTGAAGTCATCTCTAAATTATCAATTCCAAATTTCCAAAGGATGTTCGAAGTTTTCTAGGATTTACAGGATACTATAGACGATTTATAGAAAATTTCACTAAAATAGCATCCCCACTCTTCAAATTACTCACCAAGGATTGTGAATTGAATTGGAATCCTGATTGCTAGTTAGCATTTGAGACTTTAAAAGCAAAAATTTCTGAAGCACCCATCTTGAGAGGTCCAAATTGGAAACTACCTTTTCACTTTTCAAAAGATGCTTCAGATACAGCTCTGGGAGCTGTATTACGACAAAAAGACTTGATTCCCTATGCCATTTACTATACAAGTAAGAATTTGACTCCCATTAAGTTGAACTATATTGTAGCTGAAAAGGAATTTTTAGCTATTGTTCATGCAATCAACAAGTGCAGACATTATATAACAAGCTATAAAACCTTTGTTCATACATATCACTTTGTAATTAGATACTTAATGAATAAACCTATTACTAATTGCAGAGTTACAAGATGGCTTTTACTCTTGCAATAATTCAATATTACTGTGCTAGATAGACCTGGAAAACAAAACACAATTTCTGATTTCTTGTCTGGGATTCAAAATATCAAAGATGACACTCCGGTTGAAGATAAGTTTCTTGATGAATATATTTTTACGGTGACTACTCAAACTCCTTGGTTTGCAGATATTGCTAATTACTTATTCACAGGGAAATTGCCTTCACATTTGTTTCCTAGAGAGAAAAGAAAAATCATTCAGATAAGTGCAAGATACTCATGGATCACTAATGAATTGTATAAAACAGGCCCAGATCTTATGATCAGAAGATGTGTTAGGGAAGATGAAATGCCTGAGATTCTTAAGGCATGTCATGATGAGTCGTGTGGTGGACACTTTGCTGACAAGAGGACAACTTATAAAATCCTTTATTTAGGATATTATTGGCCATCCATCTTCAAAGATTCCAAAGAATATGTCAGGAGGTGTGACAATTGCCACAGGGTAGGGAAACCTACTCCTTCAAATGAAATGCCACTACAAATTCAGGTACTCATTGAACCTTTTGAAAAATGGGCCTTAGATTTTGTTGGACCAATTAATCCTCCATCTAAGCAAAAGAAGTATATATTGGTATGCACTGATTATGTCACTAAATGGGTAGAGGCCAAAGCATTACCTTTTGCTAATGAAAAATCTGTAGTTAACTTTCTTTTTGAGGACATCTTCACTCGTTTTTGTGTTCCAAGAGAAATTGTGACAGATCAGGGATCTCAATTTACATCTAAAATGGTGAAGGGTCTTGTGGAAGATTACAAGATCAAACATAGGAAATATACTCCCTATCATCCACAAGAAAATGGTCAAGTTGAATCTACAAATAAGGTGATTGAAGGAATTCTCACTAAGACTATGCATCTACATAGAAGATATTGGGCGAAAAGGCTTCCTGAAGCCTTATGGGCCTATAGAACTACATGGAGGAACACAACGGGACATACACCCTATGAACTTGTTTATGGGAAACAATCCCTATTCCCTATAGAGTTTCAAATGAAAACGTTCAAGATGGCAGTCCAATTGGGACTGGATTTATCAGAGGCACAAAAACATAGATTGGAGCAACTCAATGAAGTTGATGAAATCAAGCAAGATACAGTCCAAAGAACTAGTATAGTCCAACAACAGAGGGATAGATGGCATGATAAATATATTAAGGAGAAGAAGTTTCAAGGAGGAGATTGGGCACTGTTGTTCGATTCAAAGTTCAAAGATTTTCAAGGGAAGTTTCAAACTCATTGGCTTGGGCCATATGAGATTGAAGAAGTATTTAATAACGGAGTAGTAAAGATAAGGATGATAGATGGAAGCAAAATACCTCTTCTTGTGAATGGTCATCGGTTGAAGATATATCAAAAACCAGTTTCAAGAGAGGAGTTCATTAATATTTTCCAGAATAACTCTTAAATGAAGCTAGTGAAGAAGAATTCTTCTTCTCCACTAATTTAGTCTTTATTTTTCCTAAAAAATGATAAATAAATACAATAAATTGTATAAGGTTGAAAACCAATAATTGATTGGCATACTTATACATAAAATACAGGGTGAAAATCAGAGATTTCTAACATCCTATATTTTCCATTTCCTTTCTGTAATAAGTAGTGACAGAAAACTACATTCATTTACAGTTTAGAGTCTGCAAATTCATCATCCCATTCCATCTCATTCTGTCTTCATTTTTTTTTACAGTTCCACTTCATCTCACTATCATATTTCATTTACATTTTATCTTTTTACAATTTTACCCCATTTCACCTTACATTTTATCTTACATCACATTCCATCTCACTTTCATAACTCATTTCCATTTTATTTTTACATTCATATTCCATAAGCCATATTTCACTTTTCATTCTTTTCACATTTTGCAGCTGATTCCATTCCGCAACTAATCTGATTATGCATCTACAACTTACTTATTAGCTCTGGCACAATTGTACATCTCACAAATAAATCGTGAATGTAGGGAAATTTAAGAACCAAGTTTTGGAGATCAACCATGCTCAAGGTACCTACAGATCAACACCAAAAGAATTATCAAGCAAAAGGTTAAGTTCTAAAGGTAAAATGCAAAATTTATTTCAAACAACAAGTTACAAACATAAGTCATGTATAATATGAATGATCATATGTCTCCTTAATAAGTCATCATTTGATTTGACTACCACTTCATGATACCACATCTCCGCCACATCTTCCACATTTGATACCAAATGGTCTATAATGATTTCATCATACCACACCTTCACTACGTTCTCCATACTCTGTACTTAAACAGTCTCTAATAACTTCATCTATTAACGGTCAAAACTACGATGTGACCAACGTATTCACATCTCTCCAAACCCTCACCATCTACATATTCCACGCAAACCCATAGTTCTTTTTCACCATACCCATAGTTAGTCCATTTCATAGACTAGGAGAGTATTTCTGAAGGTTAGAAAATTCTACGAAACAAAGACCATGGGACTCATTGTCAGGGCAGAGCCCGTAGGGGCAAAGTATATGGAAGGGTACCCACAACTCAAGGATATGCTACAGAAGGTTGGATGGCTCAATTTCATTGAAAATTTTGATGGATATCACAAGGAGATCACAAAATCTTTTGCTAGATCATTCGATGGTACATAAGAGTAGAGATTAGAGACATTAAGTTTGTAGTAACAAAATCTTACATAACAGAGGCTATAGAAATGCCAAGACTTGGTGAGAGATGGTTCAAAAACAAAGAATTTCACAGCGAATCATGGAAGGTAATCCTCAGGAACCCAAGTATGGATGTCACTGTGTTTATAAATGGAATTCCTATTTCAGCACTTAAAAATAAACAGAGAAGCATGCTTTTAATATTACAAAAATTAATTACCTATGAGGGAAGATCCAGATGCATGCATGTTTATCATATACGTTTATTGATGAACCTTCTAGAAAATGCCAACATCAACCTCCCTTTCTTCCTCTAAACAGTCTAAGGAGGATGGCTTCAAATGTATAGAGGAAAATAGAATTCATAGACACAACTATGTACGATCATGGGTTGGTAAAAATACTGGTTGAGTTTCATTTGAAAAGAATTGAAGATACTTGGGAAAACTTCTTAATAGGAAACTATTTCCAAGAGGCACCAGAATCACTTGAAGAGGGTAGTGTCAGAAGGAGTAAGAGGAAAAAGACTAGTATGACCATTCAAAGAAAACATGAGTCCTCCACAAAGAAAAATGATGAATAGCCAGTCTATGAGACAGAGATTAGGGAGCAGATCAAGAAAAAAGGGAATATAAAAAAGAAAGTTGGTGGAATTACTGGGAACAAACCTCAATCTTCATTACAACAAGATGATGAACAATTAAGCTCTGAAAAATTGGCAGAGATTAGGAAACAAATCAAGAGAAAGGAAAAGATAGGAAAGCAGAAAAAGGGTACAAAGGAGGAGAACATAAGCCCCCTACAACTTAGAAGGAGCTCTAGACTCCAAGGTATGGTAAAGAAGATATCAGCAAAGGGAACAAAGTTCATAAATCTAGAAGAAGAAACCCCAGTACCATCTCCTAATAATGTTCCATTTACATAAAGTCCTCAAAACTCTTGTAAACAGTATTTCGAAGGCAGCCCTAGCAGAGGATCTCCAAGGATAGACCCAATGCAACAACAAATTTATGATTACATAGTCACTAGAGAAGAAAAGTACGTCAACGTATCCAGAATCCTCAGCTAATCCAGAACAACTTGTTAATCCACGAGAACCTTTAACGGACTCTTTCAAATAGGAAATCTATGAGTTAGAGATATTGAATAGGCATACCGAGAAAGAAAATGAAACCCTGAGGGAACAAAGCAAGTTGGATAAAGCCATTCATGATAATACAATACTGCACCTAGGGCTATGGTGCAAGAAGAATAGGAATTTGAAGAGGAAGAATAGAAACTTGAACAGAACAATCATCAACCTAAAATACAGACTTCTCATGAAGAAACCTAGGATGGTAGTCACTTCAAAGAAGATCAAGAGAAGAAAGTTAGATGTACTAGCAGAGGTGTTTGAGTAGATGCAATAGGAAAGAAGAGTTCACATTTTTGGCAAAATTGCATGGGGACATGCAATGATTTTGCAATGGGGGTATGTTGGACCTCAGAATTACTCTCTCCTTGACAACTTTTCTCACTTATTTCTCTTGTTTTCCATTAAAGATAGATCCCCATCATTGATAAATGATAGATTTTGTCTCAAGGAGGAAATTAAATGATTGACATGTTATACTTTATGTTTTTGCTATTTGAATAAGTTTTTGCAAATTAGCTACGGAATGCAGCCTATGCTACAGCTAACTGTGTGTTCTGTAGCTGCTTCCATGGTTTAACAAGTTACAAGTGTCAAACAAAGAAACTGACCACATGGGCATCTCTGGAATTGTCTCAACATGGATCCTATCCTAGTCATGAAGCCCAGATCGATAAAAAATCCAGCTCAAGACCACAATCAAAGGTGGAGTCAAACGTATGAAAGCCAAAAGCAATAAGACTCTTTGTCTACCCTTTTGTGGTTAATTAATAAATCTAACAGTTCTATTGAAGCATTAACTCGAATCAGCCACTTGTGTCAATGGTTCTGTGTAACCAACTTGTTTGAATTCAAGTCACCTGTAGCTGATCAAACATTTACGCAGACTGGTTGTAATACATGTAGACCACCTGTAGCTAATATTCCTCAAAAGACATTTATGAATATTTTCCTTTAATACCAGTTGAACAGAACCGGAGGGAGTTCAAAGTTTTTGATGTATTAAGTTTAAACTTATCAATTCTGTAATTTTGGACTTTTGTTCTTATTTTATAATACAAAGTCATGTGTTGACTGATGATCATTTGAAGGAGAATTTTGAATTAAGTTAGCAGCTCAACCTAATCAGTTGCAGAGGGCCCCTGTGCTGAAGGAGGTTTTCTTTTCATTTGTTTTCTTCTTTTTGTTCATTTTTAATGTCATCATTTGCTTTTAGTAGTGTTTGTAACTTAGGTTGATTTCTTGTAGTTTGATTTCTTTTAGTTTTAATCAGTAGCATAATGTTAGAATTCAATTGTGCAGTCTTGTTTCTCGAATCCATTTCATAAAGGAAACAACTTTGTTTCTAAACAGAGTAAGATTGAAAGTAATGAGGATGCATTGTTGATTACTTTACTCACTATTTTTGTTATTTATTTCTTAGTTCAGGTTGTCAATGCACTGTATTAATGAATGTTTTTGGTCACCATTTCAAGTTGATATCCATCCTAAACTAAATGGTTAAACATTCACTTTACATAAGGGTTGAAACCAATCAGTTACCTTCTGCATGTTTTTATTTAATTTTTCTAGATCATGAAGTACAGAAGTTGCTTGAATTCCATCTCAAGGAGGTTATCTTTCAAAATTGAAGGTTAGAGTAACTAGAAATACTTCAGTTAATTTCATTCTCTATTTTTATTTCAACATGACTTACAACTTTACCTTGTAGTTTTAAGAATTATTCATGAATTAGGATTAGATGAGAAGATAGGATAGATGCTCTGTTTTTCCTTCTTTTAACTTAGATTTTGACTAAGTTTTAAGCTCTTGATTCACCTTTAGGAAGTTTAGATTCAGTTTCTCATAGTTCAAATTGTACATCATTAGGAATCAACGAACAGAAACCCCCACAACAATATAAAATACAAAACAACAAAGTAATAAGGGTTAACTAAGCACATATAGTGCACTACACTTCATTAGCTTACGAACTTCGGTTGATAATTTATGCAAATCAATCTAGGACACTAAATTGAATAAACAAGGAGTGTCAGATATTGGGTTGTTTCTTTCTTGAAGTTTTATGATATGTGATGTTTGAGTGTCTAAAGTTTCTACACTTGCTGCTTTAGAAACCTAATTCCGATCAATTTTTCTTGAATCAAAGATTCAGGAAATGAGAAATCTAAAGAAAAATATGAATCACTATCCTCATACTTTTGATGACAAAAATAATGACAAGACTGTTGCAAATTTTCATCAACTTCGTAGGATGGAACATGACTGTCATCATTAAATTTTGCTCAGTTTCGTTTTCATCCAAGAGAGAAGCTACCATTTCTTCTTGGTGATGAAAATGGTTCTCGTACAAAGTTTCCAGGATTTCTTCATCCATGAACTCTTCATTGCCATAAGAATTTTCCAAATTTTGAATGAAATCCTGAAAATGGTCACAATGATTCTCAACCAATGACAAAGAAGGATGAAATTCCTTGTATTTCTCACAAAATACGAAATGAAAATATTTAAGGGAATACAAGCTACCAGGTGGCAAAAATTCATACCAAAATTTCACTTTTTCCTCCAAGGTAGCTATTGAACCTCACAATTGCTTCTTTTGACATCCTTCTTCACCCCATCTATTTCTTTTTTATCTTCATAATAACACATTGGGCATCAAGTTACAGGAATCATGACATGGAAGGTATACAATTTTCTTTTATTTCATAAAATAGTAATGTTATTTATTATTTAGTTCAATGTTTACTTCAGCTACCGAATTACAATGATTCTACAACTAATACACGATTCTGTAGCGAAGTCTGTGGTTTGACAGGTTCCAAGGTGCCATCTGGGAAGCGAAATATATGGGTAGGTGGAAATTGACGCACTCAACGATTTCCTCCTACTCTCATGAGCCAGATCGATGAAAACAGGTCCTAGTAATGAGGTCAAAGGTGAAGGCAACCTCCGTAGTTAGCAACAGGTGAGCGAGAATGAGATTTGTCCCTCATGATTTGCTTCGATGATAGAAAATCGTGAGCAAATTATATGATGTTATGTTTTCAAGTCAAATTTAGTTTCTATTGATAAGGATTAGACTTATAGCTCTGAATAATTAATTTCCATCAGCTCTATGAATATGCCTCTAGACAGAAATGAAAACAGAGGTAACAATGCGACATTAAGACTGAAATTTTGTTATTGACACTTTGTTTTTAAAGAATCGTTTCATTTTCCAAATAAGCATTCATGTGTGCTTAAGTGCTTGATCGATAGCATAGTGATTGCCTGCTTCTCATGGAGGGCCCCCTCAAGACAACAAGGATTTCATTTTTGCAATTAGTAATTAGCTTCATAGATTTTTGTTTATTCAATTGAGTATTTGCTTTTTTGATTTCTTTTAGATTTGAAACAAGATCATTTTGCTAATCATTTCTACTATTCAGATTTCGAATGCGCATGGATAGAGCATAGCAGCAGTGACATAGTTTTACATTTAAGTCAAATAGATAGAATTTCATCTTTCTTATAGACAATAGATTCATCGCAGAATTAATTGTTAAATTCAAACATGTTTGATCTTTAATTTAAGCAAATGTGAGTGTGTTTAAAGTAAGAGTTTGTTTCATTTTATTTCATGCAAGCATGTTATGTAGATGTGTGATTTTCTTTAAGTATGCTATTAAGAGTAATTTTCATTTTTGCAAATGAGTGTGTATATAATTTTCATTTATGCAAAGTGTAGGATTGATTTATATTTATGCATAAGTGTGAGATTTTTATTTCAAAGCAAAGTGTGGAATTTTATAAGAAAAATTAGTTTTGTTTGAAAGCAAGAGAGTGTGATCATCATTGTAGAGTTAATCTTATTTTCTAGGAATAACTAATTTACTCATAGAAGACATGTGCATCTCAATAACTCAATTTAATTTAGAATTTGTGTGAGTAATAAAAGACTTCTAGAACATACAGTGCACATACACTTCATCAGTTTACTAGCCCTAGTTGATAATTCATGTAAGTAATTCAAGGTCAATTAAATTACCAAACATTTTGGCGCCATTGTCGGGGAAGTGTATATAGGAGTCTTTTTCTTTAAAAAAAAAAAAAAAAAAAAAAAAAAAAAAACAAAAAAAACAAAAAACATAAAAACAAAAAAATAAAACAAAAACAAAACAAAAAACAAAATTGGTATGCATAGAGAAAGAGATTATAGAGGTAGATTTGTAGGTAGAGGTAGAATTTTTATTCCAACATCATCACTCACCCCACCATGACCTTGTAGTTCCACACCATCCACCCAAACTCATATTCCATCCATTGCAGGCAAACATAAACTTCCTGAGGTACTCAGATCTGAAATCCAACCTAGATATTCACCAACTTCATAAATTGAAGCCATAATAGAATAAGAGAATCCTACATCCCCAACAGAAGCAGTAATTTCTCTATCTTCTACTAGAGAGAAAATTCTAGGACAAGAACTAGAAATCCCTAGTGAAGAAGAGGAGGAAGAAACTTATTTTAACCTACCATTGATAGAAGAACCAGGAGAACTAGAAGAGGAACTAGAAAATCCAATTTTGGAACCATATATTAGTTTTGAAGAATCTACAATGGTTGGAAAAGGGGAAGGAGAGGTACAAAATCTCAATGGTGAAAAACCTAGGATTGGATGAAGAAGAGGAGGAAATAGGGTAGGTGGAAGAGGTGGAGGAAGAGGGAGAGGAGGTGATAGAGGATATCCAGAACCTTTTGGATTTCTCATCTTCGATGAAGATACCACAGCCACAATGAAAAATATCTCACCCTCCATCCTTCCAAATTTCCATGGATTAAGGAGTGAAGATCCTAAAACATTTCTCTTTAAATTTGAAGTCTTGTGTAGATCTTATGACTACTTGCTTGACACTCAAAAGTTGAATTTGTTTCTATCAACTCTTAAGGATGCATCGTTAAAATGGTTCATGGGCTTAGGAGTACATTCTATAAGAACAAGGGAACAAATGAAGGATACTTTTTTAGAGAAATATAAGGATTATTTTATGCCCCAAATATTAAAGATGAAGTCTTTAAAATGATGCAAAAAGAAGATGAAAATCTTGAAGATTTCATCAAAAGATTTGCTTATAATGTTAAAAGGGCTAAACTGCATGGTTGATATGAAGAAACTTTGAAATCTCTCTTATTAAAATACATTAGAGATGAGTGGATTGATCTTCTCAATTTAATGAGTAAGAGAGATTTTTCTGAGTTATCATTTAGATATATTTGTGAGTTATGCATACACATTTCAAGAGGTAAAGCAAGAACTAAGAAATATCCAAGAGATCATGTCACGTCTAGGATTAATAAATCTACAGTTGGGACAATAAGTAGGGTTGAATTAGGCAATGTGCTTGGAAAACTTTAAAACAAATATTTTGGGTAGTCTTAGTGAAAAAATAGATACCCTTAAAGTACAAAAGAAGCAAAAGGTTGAAAATGTTGCATTACCTATCTTTTGTCCAAAATGTAGAAAAAAAACACGCTTTGAGAGAATTCCCTCTTAACTTAAAAAGAGTAGAAACCTCTATTATATGTTCAAAAATCATGGTACAAAGGAATGTCCTTCAGTACCTGGTCTTAAAGTTGTCTATCAAGAGGAATTAATACCAAATCAAGTAGAGCCCCTTTGTTTTATTGCTAAGAGAACATGGCAAAATTCACAACCAAATATGGCTCAAGCTTTTAACACTCAAACATTTGCACAGCCAACACAAAGCAATTGGACTGCACCCATGCCTCGGAAATATTGGCCTCAACCTTGGGCATAGGGATGGAAAAATCCTTATGGAAAATACCGTCAATATCCTCAATATCAACAACCTTACCTTGTTTTTCCACCATAATATTTTCCTCATTCTATTCAACCAACTCAACCTCAGAATCCAAATCCACAACTTTCATTATCATTTCCTCAAAGACCAAATCAATTTCCTACCCAACCACTTCCAAACCCGAATAATAATAAAAATTCACAACCTGTTTACAATGTGGAGGGACAAAATTTCCAAACTTACATGATAAATCTGTTAGATGTAAGTAATGTCCAACTTAGATCCAGTAGATTATTGGAAAAGAAGTCTCCATCAGTTGTTATTCAGGAATCTTAAAAAGAAAATCTCTCTGAGGAAGAGAAATATCTTAATCAAGAGGAAAAATATCAAAAACAAACCACCCGTGCACATTCAAACACCACCTTTTCCTGAAAGATTGAAAATTGATAATTGGATAGAAAAACAAATTATGTTTCCTCATTATGATATGTTAGATGAACTGAAGAATGTTTGCATAAAAATTTCTTTGTTACAATATATCAAAGAAATACCAATATTTTCAAAGACAATCAAGGAGTTAAGTATTAAAGGACCAGGATGAAAGAGGAAAGAAGTTAAAAGAATTTAGTTAGCTAGAAAATTTGCAGATATCATCATGGGAAAAATAATTCAAAAATATCTTGATCCATGAAGTCCCATTGTGAAAACACACATCAATGGCGTTGAATTTCCAAATAAATTGCTTGATTTAGGAGCAGCTATAAACATCATGAGTAAACAAACTATGAATCAATTGAAACTTCCTAATATTCAATATACACCTACATTATTGCAATTAGCAGATAGATCTGTTACCAAACCTGATGGTGTATTAGAAGACATATTTGTATCCTTAGATTCTTCGGAATATCCTACTGACTTTATGATTCTAACACCCAGAATAATTTAGGGGGACATCCGTTGATTCTAAGAAGACCATGGTTAGCTACAACTGATGCTTTTGTAAGTTGTAGATATGGTGATATGTTTATTTTTGATGGAAGTTCAACAAATAATTTTACATTATATCCTCCGGCAAAAACAACAATAGAGGTAGAAAGTGAAGAATGGATAGATGATGATATTGGTATGCAACCAATCTTTGTTACTTCACAAATAGATGAAGAAGATCATATTTTGAATTTAATGGAAAATAATGATTCTTCCTGTGAATCTAATCAAAGTTTTCAAGAACCATGTAATATTGAATATTTATCATCTTGTCAATTATCTTTACATTCTATGGAAAAATTTGGCAATTCTTTAATAGAAATCTTTCTAGAAAAACTTTGAATATCAAGAATAATCTAGAAGAATTTCAAAAGAAAGAATTAGTAAAAATATTACAAGAACATTCCTCTGCTTATGCGTGGGAATACACTGACATGAAAGGAATTGATCCCAATACTTGCATACGTCATATCTACATTGAAGAAAATTCGAAACCAATGTGACAACCTTAGAGAAGAATGAATCAAAATTTAAGGGAAATTGTTAAAGAGGAACTATAAAAATTTTTAAATGTGAATTTCATTTATCCAATATCAGATAGCCAGTGGGTTTCATGATTGGTAATTGTTCCTAAAAATAATGGAAAATCGAGAGTATGCATTGACCATAGGAAATTGACTAAAGCCACTTTAAAAGATCATTTTCCACTTCCTTTTATAGATCAAGTTTTAGATACATTAGCAGGAAAGAAATATTTATCATTCTTAGATGGTTTTAGTGGATACAATGTAGGTTTTAACCTTGTACAAAAATTACCTGCATACGAATTCTAAAAAATAGAAAATAAGCAAAGGCAAGAGCATAACACATAAAACAAATAAACCCAAAGATTTTCCCCTGGATCCAAAAACCGGGACTACCAGATTAATTTTTCATTATGTTCCTTTCAATGTTACAATACATATATATACATGCCGAAGCATCCAATACCATGGACCAAAAACCATCGCACCCAAAACAATGTGCGAAAACCATGCACAAAGTCATAGGTAGGTCCGCCCACCTAATATAGGGTCCAAAAAAAATTTCCCCGGGGCAACCCCGTAGAGAGGGGCTAACCGCCCCCCTCGAACCCCCTGTGAGCCCCCCGCTGTGCAATCGGTGCAACAAAGGGGGGGTAGAGCCCCCCCCCCCCCCTCTAACCCCCCAGTTAACTAGGGGAGCTACTCATGGAAAGAATATAACACAACCCAACATTCTCCTACTTGTTGTTTTATCTCCATAGGAGAGCTTAGTCATTTATCCAGCCCTGCAATGCCCATTGTTTCTCTACACCAAGAGAACTCCTTAGAGCTCACAGATTTGTCAGTGCATCCACAATATTCTTCAAAGTGTCCACCTTTACCAGCAACACCTTTGTGTCTTCTATAATATCCTTACAAAGTGATACTAAACATCAATGTGCTTTGTCTTTGAATGGTAAGCAGGGTTCTTTGCCAAGAAAAATTCACTTTGCTATCACAGTCTATTCTTATAGCTCCCTATAATAACCCCATACTTGAACACAATATTTGCAACCAAACTCCTTCCTTGCTTGCAAAAGTGGCCGCCATGTATTCTACCTCTGTAGTTGATAGTGCCACTACAAATTGTTTCTTACTCATCCAACTGACTGCACCTCCAAATAGGTTAAACAAATACCCACTTGTAGATATTCTCTGATCCAGATCTCTAGCCCAGTCTGCATCAACAAAGCCATGAATATCCAACACTTTGTCCAATCTTGGTCTTCCTTGGTAGCACAAACCATAATCACTAGTGCCACACAAATACTTAAAAACCTGCTTCACTATTGTCCAATGCTCCTTCCCTGGTTTTGACATAAACCTTCGCAATACTCCCATTGCATGTGCAATGTCTGGTCTAATACAGATCATCACATACATCAAGCTATTGACTGCACTTGCATATGGAACACGAGACATGTCCTCTTCCTCTTCTTGGGACTTGGGACACTGTTCAGCAGATAACTTCACACCTACAGGAATAGGAACCTTCACCAGTTTACTTTCCTGCATATTAAACCTCTGTAGTATTATCTCGACATACTTCCTCTGGTTTGACCAAAGCTTCCTCTTTGCCTGATCTCTTTTAATTTCCATGCCCAGAATATAGTTTTTAGCACCAAGATCTTTCATGTCAAATTTGGAGGACAATTGGGTCTTCAAATCCTGGAGAATTTCTTTGTCATTTCCAACTAGCGACGTATCATCCACATACAAGACCAAATAAATAACATGGTCACCAATTAATTTAAAATACACACAGTGATCTACTTTGCTTCTGGTGAAGCCAAGTCCCTGTATAAATGTATCAAATTTCTGACACCGCATCCTTGGTGATTGTTTTAACCCATATAATGACTTTTTTAACTTGCATACCAGTTATTTCTTACCCTTCACTGCAAAGCCTTCAGGCTACTTCATGTAGATCTCCTCTTCTAGATCCCCGTGAAGAAATGTTGTCTTCACATCTACCTCAAAATCAAAAGTAGCAACAATAGATAAAAGTAATCTAATAGAAGCTACCTTGGCAACAGGAGAAAAAATATCACCAAAATCAATTCCC
>APFE031194177.1:20851-32700 GCA_000404065.3 Pinus taeda | reverse complement strand
CATGCCTCATGATCTACATGTGTACTTGAAGAAGCCAAGTACACATCCCCACCTTCATCTGAGGTGGTTTTCGCTTCTGTAGAAGGAGAATCATTAGATCCCTTTCCTTTGTTAGGAGCTTTAGATTTAGAGTCCCTTTTGTAGTGCCCTTCCTTTCCACAATTCCAGCACACCTTTACAGGTTTTCCTAGAGATTTAGATCTCCCTCTAGATTTAGATCTCCCAATCGATGACTTATTTTTGCTTCCGTTCTGGGACCTTCCTCGTACAGACTAGGCATCACCATTATGCCTCTCCATATTTTTTTTGTCTCATCTCCTTCATCAGTAAAGATGAGACTATTTCATCAAACTGCAAGGTAGTTGCATTGCTACCTATTGCAATAACTAGGCTATCCCACGAATCTAGCAGAGAACACAACAAACTGATGCACTTATCTTCATCTAAAATTTTAATATCAACAGATAATAACTAACTTGCCATTGTATTAAATGCGCTCAAATGCTCTATCACTGAGTCTCCATCTTTCATCCTTAGGTTATACAACTTTTTCTGTAGGAACTATTTATTCACCAAAGACTTAGATTGGTACAAAGTCCCTAACTTGTCCCACAAAGCCTTCATCGTAGCTTCCCCTGATACAATCATCAATACTGAATTTGAGACACACAACCGTATTGTACTCTTTGCCTTCCAATCCAACTTCTTCTTCATCAGACACTCCCGTTGGTTTAGTACCCAGATTTACCATGATCCACTGATCTTTATCCACCAATAGATCCTCCATCTTGAGTTTCCACAACTCAAAACTCTGACCATTAAATTTCTCAATCTCTATCTTTCCACTGCTCACCATCTTCTTTCACCACCAGAATCGATGCTGCAGATCTCCCACTGAATAGGGTCTACCACAGACCTGAGTGAAACGCCTCAACAAAAAAAGTGTCCCCTTGAAGCAAAAATAGCTCTTATACCAAATGTAGGTTTTAACCCTGTACAGAAATTACCTGCATATGTATTCTAAAAAACAGAAAATAAACAAAGGTGAGAGCATAACACATAAAACAAATAAACACAGAGATTTTCCCCTGGATCCCAAAACTGGGACTACCATATTGAGTTTTCATTATATTCCTTTCAATGTTACAATACATATATATACATGCCGAAGCATCCAATACCATGGACCAGAAACCATCGTGCCCAAAACCATGTGCGAAAACCATGCACAAAACCATAGGTAGGTCTGCCCACCTAATATAGGGTCCAAAAATAATTTCCTCTAGGTGCTACCCTGGACCCTGTAGAGGGGGGCTAACCACCCCGCTCAAACACCCTAGGACCCCCCACCCCACGTTGCGTAGTCGGAGCAACGAAGAGGGGGCTCTGCCCCCCTCTAACCCCCTGATTAACTAGGGGAGCTAGTCGTGGAAGGAATATAACACAACCCAACATATAACCAGATCCAAGTAGCTCCAAAAGATCAAGATAAAACCACTTTTACCATTCCATGGGGAACCTATGCCTACCAAGTACTTCCTTTTGGGTTATGTAATTGACCGGCAACATTTCAAAGGGTAGTTTTAGGTATTTTCTTTGATCTAATTCATGATTGTGTGGAAGTCCATATGGATGATTTTACTACCTGGAAATTCCCTTGAAACATCTCTTAAAAATTTGGAAAAAATTCTCATTATATGTAAAGAAGCAAATCTCTCATTAAGCCATAAAAAAAAATTGATTATGTTCACTAAGGCAATTGTTTTAGGACACCATATTTCAGGGAATGGAATTAGAGTGGATACATCTAAAGTATAAGTTATTTCTAAATTATCAGTTCCAACTTGTCAAAGAGATGTTAGAACTTTTCTTGGCTTTATTGGTTACTATAAAAGATTCATAGAAAACTTAACAAAAATGCCTCTCCACTTTTCAAATTGCTCACAAAAGATTGTGAATTCATCTAGAATTTTGATTGCCAAAAAGCTTTTGAAACATTGAAAGAAAAGATTTTTGAAGCCACCATTCTAAGAGGACCAAATTGGAAACTACCTTTTCACATTTCAACTGATGTCTTTGATACAGCTTTAGGAGTTGTATTAGGACAAAATGATTTAACTCCTTATGCCATTTACTACACCAGTAAAAATTTGACTCCTGCAGAGTTAAATTACACTATAACAGAAAAGGATTTTTTAGTTGTTATCCATACCATCAATAAATTCAGACATTACATCACTGGTTATGAAACCTTTGTACATACAGATCATTCTGCAATTAGGTATTTAATGAATAAACCAATCACTAATGGTGGAATTACAATATGGTTATTATTGTTACAAGAATTCAATATTACTATTTTGGATCGACCTAGAAAACAAAATATAGTCATTGATTTTCTATCTAGGATTAAAAATGATAATAACGATGTTCCTGTAGAAGATAATTTTCCTGATGAATATCTTTTTGCAGTATCTATTAAATCTCCTTGGTTTGCAGATATTGCTAATTATTTGGCTACATGGAAGTTACCACCATATTTGTCTCCTTGAGAGAAAAGAAAGGTTATTCAAACGAGTTCATCCTATTCATGGATAAATGAAGAGTTATACAAAACAGGACCTGATTTAATTATTCAGAGATGTATCAGAGAAGATGAAGTACCAAAGATATTAAAGGCTTTTCACGATGAGCCATGTGGAGGAAATTTCACTAATAAAAGAACTGCCTACAAAATCCTTCTCTTAGGATATTATTGGCCTTGCCTTTTTAAGGATGCCAAAGAATATGTTAAGAGTAGTTGTCAAAGAATGGGGAAACATTTTCCTTCAGATGAAATGCCTCTACAACCCTAGGTACTCATTGAACCTTTTGAGAAACAGGCTCTGGATTTTGTTGGTCCAATTAGTCCACCATCAAGACAAAAAAGGTACATTCTTGTTTGCGCTGATTATGTTACGAAATTAGTAGAAGCTAAAGCACTTCCTTTTGCTATTGAAAAAGTTATAGTTTCATTTATTTTTGAAGATATTTTTACCCATTTTGGTGTCCCAAGGGAAAACATGACAAATCAAGGTACTCAATTTACATCCAAGTTAGTACAGAAGATAATGGAGGAATACAAAATCAAACATCGAAAGTCTACTCCATATCATGCACAAGCAAATGGACAGGTGGAATCCACCAATAAAGTAATGTAAGCAATTATAACCAAGACTCTGCATTTGCATAGAAGAGATTGGGCAGAAAAGCTTTCAAAAGCTTTATGGTCATATCATACCACATGGAGAAATACAATTCGCCACACTCCTTATGAACTTGTTTATGGGAAGCAAGTCCTATATCCTATTGAGTTCTAGATAAATACTTTCAAGACAACATTTAAGTTGAGTATTGATCTATGAGAAGCACAAAAACAAAGGATGGAGCAACTGAAGAACTAGACGAGAGAAGACATGATGTTATTCAAAGAACTAACATAGTTCAACAAAAAATATCCAGATGGCATGAGAAGTTCATAAAAGAAAGAAAAATTCAGCCTAGAGATTGGGTATTACTTTTTTACTCAACGTTTAAATATTTTCAAGGAAAATTTCAAACTCATTGGCTTGGGCCTGATGAGATTGAAACTATCTTTGATAATGCTACAGTCAGGATTAGAACCATTGATGAAGAAAAAGTGACCTTCCTTCTAAATGGTCATTGATTGAGAATTTATCACAAACCATTGAGAAGGGAGGAGTTTGTTAAATATCTGCAAGACAATTTTGATTTGATGGTGATTAGGAAGGATTCTCCTTCCTCTCCAACTTGACTCGCAAAAGCCTTTTGTTTTCTAAAAATAATAATAAAAATAAAAATAATAAAATCAGGGAAAAAATGTATAAACATGAAAACCAACATTGTTGGCATGTTTATACATAAAATATAGGATGAAAACCAAGTACTCTTGGCACCCTGGATTTTATTTTTGAACCCTGTTCTAATCCCATTTTCTTTGTAACCCTCTTTTTCTTTTCAAAATAAGATGCTACGGAATTGTTGAGAATCTGCAGCTTTAATAAAATTCTGTAGTTGAAAAATATGACAATTGAATATCTTGGCATAAGAAAAATATGATCAAGCTTGTAGTTGAAGGAATCCAAGGACAACCTACAAAAGATCAATCAAAACATTAAAATCGTGAATCTAAAGGTATGTAATTATTAGATTAAATAATAATGGTAAGAAACATTATATTATGAAATAAAATAGACTTTCCTACTGCCATTTAAAGTAATCATTACTATTCCAACTTTGAACTTAACCATAAATACTATGTCTTGTTAACGAAGTTGGCCATAAGCCCATTCACTGCTCATCATTGTGCAGATACTCCACTCCGTAAATGCTGTTCCTTGATAATTCTGCCCTCATTCATACTTTGTTTTCATGAAACCCTTTTCGCTCCATTCCATTGACAATTTCGCCCTCATCCATACTCTGTTTTCTGAATCCACTTTCGCTCCATAACCTTGTCAAAAGAAGCAGTTGCGGATTAAGACTTCTGCAACATGGGGGTTATTGTGAAGACAAAGCCGGATGGGAAGAAATTCATGGAGGGTTATCCACAAGTTAGAAAGATGTTACATCAGGCACAATGGTTGGAATTTATAGATAAACTTAACGGCTATGACAAAGAAGTTACAAAGTCCTTTGCCCGAGCATTCGATGGAGTTGAGGCAGAAATTGGAGATGTGAAGATAATATTGACAGAATCCTTCATAGCAAAAGTAACCGAGCTACCTAGGGTTGGTGAAAGATGGTTCAAGAATAGAGGAATTGAAGGAAATGAATGGAAAACATTTCTAAAAAATCCAGGTATGGACATTTCAATTTTTAAGAAAGGCATCCCAAGTACAACTCTTAAAAACAAATGGAGAAATTTACTGTTGGTCATTCAAAAATACTTGTGAAGGTTGATTTGGTAGTATGTTTTTCTATCATGTACATTTGATCATGCATTTCCTTAAGGGGAATGAAATTAAATTACCTTATTTATTACTCAATATTTTGTAGAAAATGACCAGTAACACTCAGAGAAAAATGCAATCTATTGAGAATGCCATGTATCATTACGATCTGATAAAAATGTTGATTGAAGCCCACATGAAAAATGTAGAAGATGATTGGGAAAGTTTTTTAGTCAAAAACCACTTTAAAGAGGTATAACATGAAGAAACCAATGGCAAAATAAATAGAAGTAGAAGAAGGTTAAACCCTAATGATGACCTACCTCCAAAACAAGAGTAGCCCTCAGAAGATGAAACTCCCCTTGCAGATGTATTCGAGAATCTCAAAAAGAAAAATGTTAGAAGAAAGAAATCCAATGATAAGGAAAAAAAGAACACCCAAAAGAAAAACAGAGGAAACAAAGAAAGTAAAGATTGAACAAAGGAAAATTCAAAAGCAAATTCCTCCTACTAAGAACTCATCCACTGTAAGGAGGAATGCAAGACTCAATAAAACAATGACAGAACCATCTCGATAGTCCACATAATTTTTCAATATAGAGGAAGAATAAGAGCCAAGGGCTCCATCACCAACCATTTTGTCACCAATTTCTAGTCCAACAAGAAGAACACCCAAAATTGACCAGGTCCAGCATGAAATATATGATTATATATAATATTTGAAAAAGAGAGCTACAGAAAAGGCCACTGCATCATATTCAAATAAGGAAAAAGAAATTCATTCTGAAAGTCCACGAGAACCTTCAATTATAAATACTCTCAAACAGGAGATTTATGAATTGGAGACACTAAACAAGCACTTAAAATAGGAGCATTAACCATCGAAAGTGCATAATGAAATACATAGAACCAAGAATGACACCAGTCTCTTACATAATAGACTTGAGACTTCTGCGATCTGCATTTTGTGTGGTTCTCTCTTCCAGATTCATCACATTTTACTTGTTTTATGTATCAACATTTCAAACCATTCTCTTACATCTTGGTCTATGGTACGAAAAGAATAAGAAACTAAAATAAAAGAACAAATCCCTTAAAAGAAAATTCATAAGTCTAAAGTATAAGATGTTGATGAAGAAACCATGAATGGAAGTCACCAAGAAGAAAGCAAAGAGGACAAATCTAGATGTTTTGGCTCAAGTATCTAAATAAGTTCAATGACAGAAAGGTTTCATCAATTTTGAAATCTTGCATGATGACATGAAATGACCTCCGTGTGGGGGAATGTTGAACCTCACAATTGCTTATTTTTGACATCCTTTTTCACCCCATCTATTTCTTTTTTATCTTCATAATAACACATTGGGCATCAAGTTACAAGAATTATGAGATGGCAGGTATACAATTTTCTTTTATTTCATAAAATGATAATGTTTTTTATTATTTAGTTTAAAGTTTACATTAGCTACCGAATTACAATGACTCTGCAGGTAATACATGATTCTGCAGCCAAGTCCGTGGTTTGACAGGTTCCAAGGTGCCAGTTGGGAAGCGAAATATATGGGTAGGTGGAAATTGATGCACTCAATGCTTTCATCCTACTCTCATGAGCCAGATCGATGAAAAAAGGTTCTAGTAATGCAGTCAAAGGCAAAGTCAACCTTCGTAGTTAGCAATAGGCAAGTGAGAATGAGATTTGTGCCTCATGATTTGCTTCGATGATAGCAAACCATGAGTGAATTATATGATGTTATCTTTTCAAGTTAAGTTTAGTTTATGTTGATAAGGATTAGGTGTATAGCTCTGAACAATTAATTTCCATGAGCTCTATAAATATGCCTCTCAGCAAAATGAAAATAGTGGTAATGATGCTGCAGAAAGAATGAAATTCTATTATTGATACTCTGTTTTTAATGAATCATTTCATTTTCTCAATAAGCATTCATGCATGGTTAAGTGCTTGATTGATAGTGTAGTGATTTCCTGCTTCTCGTGGAGGGCCCCCTCAAGACAGTAAGGATTTCCATTTTTGCAGTTAGCAATTAGCTTCATAGATTTTTGTTTATTCAATTGAGTATTTGCATTTTCAATCTCTTTTAGATTTGAGTCAAGATAATTTTGCTAATCATTTCTACTATTCAGGTTTCGAATGTGCATGGATAGAGCATATCAACAGTGACATACTTTTACATTTCAGTCAAATAGATAGAATTTCATCTTTCTTATAAACAGTAGATTCATTCACAGAATTAATTGTTCAATTCAAACATTTGTGATATTTAATTTAAACAAATGTGAGTGTGTTTAAAGTAAGAGTTTGTTTCATTTATTTTCATGCAAGTATGTAATGTAAATGTGTGATTTTATTTAAGTATGAGATTAAGTGTAATTTTCATTTCTGCAAATGAGTGTGTATATAATTTTGATTTATGCAAAGTGTTGAATTGATTTATATCTATGCAGAAGTGTGAGATTTTTATTTCAAAGCAAAGTGTGGAATTTTATAAGCAAAAGTAGTTTTGTTTGAAATCAAGAGAGTGTGATCATCATTGTAGAGTTAATCTTATTTTCTGGTAATAACTAATTTACTCATAGAAGACATGTGCATCTCAATAACTCAATTTAATTTAGAATTTGTGTGAGTAATAAAAGACTTCTAACACATACAATGCACATACACTTCATCAGATTACTAGCCCTAGTTGATAATTCATGTAAGTAATTTAAGGTCAATTAAGTTACCAAACAGTAGCCATGAACATCTTCGTGAGACAATCTTGATGAAAACCAACCTTTATCTTACACACATGCATGTGAAATGTAACAACCCTGGTTAAAAATCCATGTAAAAATATAAAAGACCATGGTCATGGGACGTGTATTCCAAGTTGAATGGGTGGCAGAACATCCTAGTGAGTTTTCATTTCAATTATTATGGCTAAAGGAAATGGAAAAGGATTTGGAAAGGCAATGAGGCATTAATTAGCATTTTATTTATGAAAATATGGAAATTAGTATAAAAGGAAGGTGAAAGGTCACAAGTTGCATGTGAGGAGGAAAATAAAAGAAAGTAATGGAAATTGAAGAAAATAGAGGCCTCATTGATAAAAAGGCTTCTAAGGATTAGTGGGCAAGCTTGGTCAGTTTAGCTTTTGTTAGATTAGTTTTGGAGCTCTCATTTTATTCTCTCTCTCATACTCTTGGACACTTAGAGTTTTCTTGGTGCACTCTTAGAGAGTGTGGCATACTTGGATGCTTGGAGAGAGAAGGCAAAGGAAGAGAAGGAAAGAACAAGAGGACATCGTGATCAGAAGCTACAATGAGATTGCCTTGTAGGTATTAAGTTGGATGTATGCTTTCCTCACTAGTTTTGGCATGCATGGCATATGCATGTGGTATATTGATCATGATTTGTCATTGGCATGGAGGATTTACTAGATTGGCAGTGGATTTACCTAACCTTTCCATTTCCTAGATAACCATGGTGTTATGGGTTTTACTTTTGTTTTCTAGTTGGTTTTCTTGTGCCTTTGGTTGTGGGTTGAGTTATTAGTTCCTGGAAGCCTTGGTTGGACAAATTCTCTGGAAGCCCTGTAACAACTTGGGTTGAGTTACTAGCCCTAGAAGCCTTGGTTGGAAAAATGCTTTGGAAGCCATGTAATAACTTGGGTAGAGTTACTAGTCCAGGAAGCCTTGGTTGTACAAATGCTCTAGAATCCCTTTGTGGATTGAGTTACTAGTCCTAGAAGCCTTGGTTGGAAAAATGCTCTTGAAGCCTAACGACAGTTGTGGGTTGTGTTACTAGTCCTGGAAGCCTTGGTTTGACAAATGCTCCTAAAACTCAACGGAAGATGTGGGTTGAGTTACTAGTCCTCGAAGCCAAGTTGGAACAAATGCTCTGGAGCCTGGGACAACTTGGGTAGAGACCGAGCTGGTCATGATTTGATGTCTAACCGTGAGGTGGAATCATTGTTTGTTAGGTTGAGGTGGTTTTGCCTATGGAAGCCCTAGTTCAGTTTTGGTGGATTTTTCCATGCTATCCCACATTCATGCTTGGAATATGACATGGGGGTGAATGGCTGAAGAGACATTTGGCTCAGCCATGTCTATGGTCGGGTGGTTTGTGGAAGTCCGAAACCTAATTGGCCTTTGCATCATTAATATGAGGTTATTTCTCCTTGTTAATTCATGAGTATTATATTGGTTTATATGTGGATTATATTGTTGTTGTTTCCTTGGTATTTTTGTTGCTATTATGCTGGTTATGAACATGTATTATGACAGTGGCTATGTTTGGCTCATATCATGTTTTTATTTATAAATTAATGAATAATGTATCTATGGCCTAGTATATGAAATGGAAGCTAATGTGTTGAGGCATCAGTGCTTCTTAGCGATACTCAAATAAGTATGCGACCCTTATGCTCATTTATGTTGTTAAGACCTATAGCTGTCATGTTTGTGACATGTTTGATGAAATGTATGTCATGGCTACTAGGGGCTCAGTCTAGTGTTTTTTGATGCTTTTGCAAGTGTATCGTTGTTCCATTGTGAAACTTCATTTCTAAAGGTGGCATTGAGTTTTGGGTAGTAACCTAAGATACGGGCCTGAAAAAGTGGCACAAATACCGGAGTCATAGGCATAAAACTGGGGAAAAAAGTCTTGATACACTTGCTTTCCCTTGTTGTGGGAGCATCTAGAGCCTCCTAGATGCACCTTGGTTCATATCAAGGGAACGTCCATGGGTTTGATGCATTAAAACTTTAATTGGTCTCAAGGGTTGGTTACCTGAGTGGTTGGGATTGCTCCTGGGAGTTTTGTTGCTGATGTGGAAGGTTTTTGCGATATGTTATGTCGGTTCCACTTCCTTAGCTGACACATAGTGAATCAAATCATATCATAGTAACTTATTTTCATATTTTTACCTCAATTGGTTGGTTACTTGGGTAGATGTGGGAGGAGGGTGTTACAAAGTGGTATTAGAGCAGGTTGTGCTCTCTCTGGGTCATATCTGATACCACATATTGGTATCAGAGCAAGTTGCACTCTCTTTGGGTGATATCAAATACCACAAAGTGGTATCAAAGCATGGTTCACCTCTCAGCCTGGATGGGCAGTGTGTTGGTCATGCATTCATGTCGGTTGCATATGTGTTCCTTATGCTTGTAGTCCATGTTATTATTGAATTTTCATGGTGTTGATCATGATTGTAGTGATGTCACCATGTGAAGGTTGATGGTGTTGTTGTGGGATGTGTCGTCATGAGTGTATGGTTGTATATGCATTTGTTATGCATGTCGATGTCTATATGTTTTTATGCATGTATTTTCATGGTGAAGGTTGTTGTGCATAACGTCATTGTATGCGATTAGGTCATCATGATGCTATTGGTATGTTATGATGCTAACGTCTTGAATGAGGTAAATCAAGAAATGGATACTATTAGGGCGAGGTTGCAGAACTAGAATTTGGGGTAAGATCATATCATCATACAAGTTTGTATGTTTGGCATGCATGTATGTGATTCATGGTTGTTGTAAGCATTAGGGTTACTTATATGTTTTCATTCTATTATTATTATGGTTGCATATATGATAAATCCTAATTGATCAATGTAGTCATATACATATGTGTCAGATAGTGAAGAATGATAGGTTGTATGCATTGTTGTTGTTGTTTTATGTTAGTTAACTTGATGATTATGTTATATGTCATTGATGAATATGTTATATGTTAACTTCCAGTTAGCTCGATGATTATGTTATATGTTGTTGATGAGCATGATATATGTTAACTTATTGTTGTTAAATGTTAGTTAACTTGATGATTAGGGTTATAACATTAATATCTTGATGTTATATGTATCATTCTAAATTGGAGTAGCTTATGCAGATGGTTAGGGTTATGACATTCAGGTATGAGTCGACGTATTTGCGACATTGTGTTGTACTAATCTATATTGATCGTACATATGTGATTGTTATGCATGAATGGAAAATGTTTATGAGTTTATGATGTGAACATGTTAGCTAGTGACTATTATGGATATCATGACCTTATTTATGTTTCAGTTGATATGTCGTGAAGTTATATCATGCTAATCTAGATTGATTGATATGTTGTGAAGTTATATCATGTTAGCTAGTGACTATTATGGATATCATGACCTTATTTATGTTTGAGTTGATATGTCGTGAAGTTATATCATGCTAATCTAGATTGATTGTGCAGACAAGATAACCTTCCCTAAGATACATTAATATATGAGTTGGTTTATGTCGTCTATTTGGTGTTTGAGTGTTCCGTGTCTATTATGTCATCTAACTAATTTCTTTAACATAGTATGTTTGAAAGTTGGTTGAATGTTTGATGAATTGCATAATATGAGTATGTGTTCAAATGATCTTGTTTTAAGATGACTGTACTAACACATATGTGTTGAGACCGTTCATATGTACTTGAGTGTAAGTAGGTGATAGTTGTAGCATTATGTCTAATAACTATGAGTTGACTATGGATCATGACATGATTGTTAGTCTTGGTAAAGGTTGATTTTGAATTAGTAGATATGTTGTCTTGATCCTTAGAACATGTGGTCGACATGTGTGAGCAGTTGCAGGGAAACATGCTTGGTGCAACAAGGTAAGGTAATTGGTGTAATGTCATGTTCACTTATGCACTGAAAATTATGTGTTTATGGTAGTATGATTTAGGGGGTTGCATGGCAAAAGAGATTTCCATGAAATATTGAAGAAGGCTTGAGTTGAGCTCTCACTTGGAAGCATTAGAAAACCATGGGCATGGATTCATGGTGTCTATTTCCAATTTTGTGGTTTTGGTCTTTTGTGATTTGTTGAGCTTCTTCTTCTTCTTCTTCTTCTTCTTCTTCTTTTTTT
>APFE031194177.1:2400-20759 GCA_000404065.3 Pinus taeda | reverse complement strand
TTTTTTTTGTGTCTGGTGCAAGGCCTTGCCAATTTATTGTGGTGTCATGTTGTTATTGGCTTTCATGGTCTTCTTCTTGTTTGTTTCTTGTGCTTGACTTTTAAGTTTTGAGTCTTGGGAATTAGTTGGGAAAGAAGAAAGTTGATGGAACTCTGGGAGAGTTGTGGAACCCAATAGGTGATGTAAGGCCTGGATGAAGCTCAATGCATGTATAAGGGAAACTGAAGGCAAGCGTATGACATCTAGTTAGATTGGTTGTGTCCATTGAGGTAAATGGATGGTAATAAGACAATCATGAGAAAGGTAACATAAATGGATTTGAGGTTTCAGATGCATTGGATATGTTGGGAACTATTTTTCTCAATATTGTGCATGTTGTGCATGAATAAAGGAAGTTCTCTTAAACTTGGCCTTGTGATATCTAGTAATTATGTTGTGATAATGATTTCTTTATGCTAATGATTATATGTATATTTATGTATGAACGTTCTTATATGACAGGGTCATCAAGCATCATGATTGTTTTATGTTGATGTTTATATGTATACATGTATTTATATCATTATCTGGCAGGCTCACTAGGGATCATTCTTGTGGAGGAATGATTGCTTATGCAAGTGAATGGCATGAAGAGGTTCCTGGTTTATGAGGAATCAAGTGGGAAGAGTAGTCATGACAAATATATGAGGTCAGTATCATGTGGATATGAATTGATATTGTATGCTTGTATTATGCATATGTTTATGTTATGACAGGTAACGATAAAGGATACATGAGCAGAATGAAAACAATGTGCTTCATGGCATGCTAGGATAAGCATGGATGGTGGAGAGACTCTGGAAGGTTGCTTGGTAGAGGAAGTATGGTTTTGGATATGCAGTGCTATTGTCATGTATATGTTGTGCATGTTGTATATTCATTGGTTGTACCTATGGTGATTTGTAATGTTGTATATGTAGTATTGTGTACATATGATGTTGTATGCTTATTGTATATATGGTTTTTTGTGTATGTTACACATGCAATGTTGGATATAGATGGTGATATGTACATGTTGGATATGTGCTGTTGTGTACATATTGTACTGTGCGCATGTTGGATATGCGATGTTGTGTGCATATTGTGTTGTGCGCATGTTGGATATGTAGTGTTGTGTACATATGATGCTTTGTACATGTTGTATATGTAGTGCTATGTACATATGGTGTTGTGTGCATGTTGTACATATGGTACTATCTACATATGGTGTTGTGTGCACGTGGTGTTGTGTACATCTTGTACATGTGGTGTTGTGTGTAGGTGGTGTTGTGTGCATGTAATGCATGTGGCGTTGTGTACATGTCATGTCGTGTGCATGTTGTGAATGTGGTGTTGTGTACATGTGGTATTGTGTACACATTTTGCAATTGGTGTAATGTACATGTGGCGATGTGTACACTTTGTGCAGGTGGTACCATGTACATGTGATGTTGTGTACATGTTGTGCAGGTGGTGTTGTGTACAGGTGGCACTGTGTACATGTGGTACTGGTGTACATGTGGTATTGTGTGCATGTCGTGAATGTTGTGTTGTAGGAATGCGATACTATGGATGTGCATTGTGCAGTCATGGTATTGTGACATGTGTATTCATTGTGTTGTACTCTGTGTTTGTATATGTATTTTGTTGTACATCAGGTGTAGGTGTATGTATTGGGTTGTGGTGTACACTGGATGTAGAAGTATGTATTGTGTTGTGTTGTACATTGGGCGTAGGTGTATGTGTTGTATGTCAGGTGTATGTGCATGTATTGCATGGTGTTGTATGTTGTGTGTAGTTATATGTGTGTGATTTACACTATGTGTATGTGTACATGGTTGAAGAGAAGGAACTGGGTGTTTTTCAAGTGTGGCAATTGATCTAGTGTGCGTACGAAATAAGGACAAAGGTAGAAGCTAAGGATTAATTAAAGGACAAGTATCGGTATTTTATTGTTTTACTATGCATGTGATTTATTATTCTGGTCTATCATGATTACATGTGATCTATGATTATGTTTTATGATGGTTACAAGTGATTTATGATTTTGATTTATGATGGTTTTGTTTTGAGCTAACTTGACGTGATTTGTTTATACATGATTATTTGGTCAAAGATGTTAGTTTGACTTGTTGTGAGAGGAAGTGAACAGAATTGCAAGTGTACCTTGTTGACGGGCCACCAGTGATGTATGATTTGAAGTTATTTCAATTTATTTTGAATCTAATGGAAATTATGTGCTTGGTATAGTGTTGTGTTGTACAACAACCCCCCATTTGGTAAAATACTTTAGATAACAAATCGGGACCCTTTAGAAAATAATTTGATTTAAAAGCCATTAAAATCTAACTAAAAATCCAAGAACCCCACTACATAGTGAAATCGCATTTTGCATTTCACAAATTCTTGCGTGCAACACTTAACGTTATCATTTGAAACATCACTGATTTGCGATATGCGCAGAATCTTGGAATATTCCTTTCTGGTCAAATCATTTCAGGCTTTTCACATCGCAAAAAAGCAATAAAACATGTTAAACCTTCATTTACGTATTGCGATATGACGATGGACCCGACAAAGGAAGTAACTGTAATATCAAAACATGTTAGCATCCATCGAATTGCCATCTCACAAATCGCAAAATCACAAAACTGGAAAACAAACATATTATGTGACATTGTGAATAGCCGATTTGTGAGAGAATTGGGACCCATTGATACGTCATTAAATTATATTTCTTGTATTAAGGATAGTACGTTAACAAGTTTTAATGATCCTCTCTGAAGAGATCATTGCCAATAGACTACGTTAATGTGAGTTAATCTTAATCTTATGCACATATCGTTTTAAGTAATGGATATTTATGATCCCGCATGATCCGAGTGGATCTCCAAATACCAGTGGCATGGTAAAAATCTCAAAATTAAAAGTGGCAGAATGTTGATGAACTTGACACCAGATCTAAGTGTTCGTCGCCCTAATTCCAATAGTGTGAACGACACTCCAATCCAAGTTTGTATGAGGAAGATAGAAGCAGTCAAAGTTCCAGGTTGACTTACCCATGTGGCAGGCTTGAGGGTAAAACTTGGCAGAAACCTGGCACCGGAATCTGGCCAGTTTTCCGGGAAAAATTGTAGGATGATTAATTCATCCAATAACCCCTAAGGTTCAATAAATTTACCAATGTGGGTTAATGTTACATAACATTTTGTCACTGTCCTTGTACTCCTTGTTCCTTGATCTTGGAGGACCTCTACAGTGACCCTCATGGGTTTTCCTATCATGACGAACATGTCCTTACATCACTCTTCATCTGCAAAACATTTCCCTCATACATCATTTCCCAAGAATATTCCTTCCAACTTATTTTTAAAGGCCGACGCTATCCCTCAGTTTCTTCCCCGCACTGACCCTCTTTCGGAAAGTTTTTAAGAATGGAGTCGAAGCTTCCAGGTCTAAAATGTTCATGAATGGAAGTCTAGTAAATGGTTGGTCGAGATAGAGCTGAGAGAGACTGTTTGGGCTCCTTTCCCCTATTAAAATGGAACAAACCAAATGATCCCAAAAATCTTTTCCTTGTGATGCATTAGAAAATTACATATTAAGCTTGCATTTAACCATGAAATTACAGGTGCATAAAAGAAGAGGAAGAGAAGAATAGAAAATACCAGATAGAAGACACAAGATTGATATCGAAGTTCGTCCAGGAGGGACTACGTCTTCGGGCCCTGCTCGAATTAGTGGGGAGGTCCTGTTTTCAATAGATGGCAAAATAATGAAAGTACATAAAAAGTCAAATGATGACCTTATACCTCCAAAATTGAAGAAGCTCGAAAATTGTAGATCTCTGATGGAGAAACAGACAACACTATTGAGTTCGTGGCGTCGAGAAATGCTGAAACCATATAAAATTTGTCGAAAATTGACAAAATGAAAATCTGGCCCCCCTTGAGAAATTGCTCAAATCATGGTTCTAGCCCCCTCTCTGTACTACTCAAGGTTCCACCTGCATAGAAATCCATGCCCGCTCCTAGCATCCTCTCAGTGCACTCCACAAAAGCGCTGATATACCTCTTGGTGGGTGGATTAACCAATCAGGGCCGTTGGGCACAATGGTTAAATTACAAATTTCGTTGAGGAGGGGTCAGGTGATCAAACCCCACCCCTCCCACTTTTAATACATTGTTGGTTTATTGTTTTAAACTATGGGGTGGTGGCTCCACTATTTTGGTGGCCCACTCCCCTTTTCCCACTAACATTCATTGTATATATGGGAGGTGGACAAGGTGGTGGGGTTGACAGCCCGCGCCCCCACCACTAATGTAATGTTTGTTGAGTGGGCTCCAGGGGTGGTAGGGTCATGGCTGCCCACCCCTAATTAAATGTTTTTTTGGTTATGGTGGTTGAGGGAGGGTTGGCGGGGGTCATGGCCCGTCGGCCCATAATTAATTTTTTTGTTTTATACATTGGATATTGGGGGGTGGCGGGATTGGTGGCCCACCACCCCAAAAATATATATTTTTTGTTTTATAATAAATCCATGGTCATTTTTGAAATATCGTAAATTTGATCGAAGGAGTCAATTTAGATAAGCCACAAATTTTCCTGGAATCTAGCCCAAGTTGGTCGAAATCCGGTGGCCGGATTTTGTCCAAATTGCTGCCTCCTTAAGCCTACCGAGTCACACAAGTCAACCCTGAAATTTGACTGCTCCTAACTTTCGCATACGGACTCGGTTTGATGAACCATTCACACCACCACGATCACGACGACGAGATGTTCAACATGAACCTAGTTTGAACACAATCCAAACACTTTGATTTTTGACCCTTCTTGAGTCCTCTTGGACTTCTGCATGTGTCCAGAGCCACCTAGATCAATCCTCCCCACTAAGGAACTTTTGGACCCCAAAAGAATTTACACTTAGTACACTGTTTTTGTCCTTTTCAATCCACACTTTCAATCACTTGCACGCAAAATTGGTACATTCTTTGTAATCATGCACACCACACATGACTTAACAACCCTTTCTTGCCAAGAGTTTATAGCACACACTCCTTGGCCAAGGATTATGTATAAAGTAATCAATACCTTAGCTTCTAATAAAGAAAGGCCAAAATATCATCGTTGTGTTTTGAAGTGATAGGAAACACACCATCACTTTTACATTTACTTGCAATGTATGATTTACAATGGTGGTCATAACAAGCTACTACCTTAAAAAAACCAACCTAATAAAGCAGACCATTGTGAATGGGGTGGATTCATTTGTTGAACATGTTCACCTTTCAGCTCCTCTAGCGATGTTTCCAGAACATGGAGCATCGGACACGTGGTCTGTTGGTGTCCCTCTTTGTTGCAATGACTACAACGATTCTTTTTCTTCCAAACATTTGGGGCTACCTTGGGGCAATTTCTCCTGGTGTTCCTCCAATAAGTGTTCATGCAGCCCTCATTATCACTAGACTGTGAGGAAGGAGTTTCATCGTTTGTCGTTGGCTGGTTACTTGTTGTATTGGAGCTTTCTCCCATTCCTTTTCTGGTGTATCCGAGTCCTGCACGACACAACAATTCCTGGACTTTGATGGGGTTTACAATGCCTTGGCCTTTGATGTTGAGTCTCTTTCCATGATACCCCATATTCTTCAATAGTTTGGTTCCAATCCCTGTAGTATGTTTTTCAAAAGTAGTGAATTCATCATCATAAAAATCATATGAAATCATAGAATCGCTTTTTTCCTCCAGATAGCTATGCTGCCACTTTTCCAAGGCCTTATCCTTGGCTTGCAACTGGCGTAGTAATATTTGTTCTCTTCCCTTGTCTCCTGTAGAACCTTCCTTAGCTCAGCATTCTTTGCTTGGATGCAATGGTTGATCTCCTCAAGTTATTGGAGTCCTACTGCGGAGAGTGCCTTTCCGTTATGTCTTTTGAAATCCTTGATTCATTGCCAGAATCAGACCCAAAATCTATGGGTCCTCCTATCGTGATCCCAAGGGTTGCAAAATTCATTTCATCACCAGAATCGGACCCCAAGTTAATGGACCTACCTCGTGAAAATCCCGCAGCTGTGACCTTCTCATCTTCCTCTGACTCAGAATCTTGGTTTTGATGCATGGTGGTGGTGGCCTTCTACTTCCCCTTTCTATCATTCCTTTCAGGTCTCAACTTAGGGTGTAGCTTCCAACAATTTTCTTCATCATGCCCCTCTTTCTCACAATGTGTACAAGAGGGCTTTTCTCCCCTCCTCTTAGCTATTGCATTTCTCTTTGGGTGGTCATCGCATCCATGTGTTCCCCTATTTTCCAGATGAATGGCCTCTACACTGGCCGAGTCAATGATAGTAGGTTCAAACAATAATAATGAATGTCTAATGTAACTATGTAATGATCCAATATACTTAGTTACTACTTCATGTGAGTCAAGTGCAATGCCCAAATTAAGTGCTTGTTTTCTAAACTCCTCGGTAAAGCTCTGAACATCCTAACTTGTGCCTTGCCTTAGGTATTGCCAATCCATTAAGGCTTTTTGCTTATAACTCAAGGGATAAAATTGTTCTTTTAATGCAGAAATGAAACTAGGCCATGAGGAAAGAAGATTACCCACACTCTTACTTCTTCACAATTTTCTCTCCCACCAGACGAGAGCGATGCCACTCAGGTGAAGAGAGGCCAACAAAATCTTTGCCTCATCCTCTTCAATATGCTGAACCCTACAATAGATCTCAATCTGCCTAATACAGTTATTAAGCTTTTCTGCATTACTTTCACCGTTATACATGGGAAGATCAAATTTGACATCTAATTTAAAGAAAGGTTTCTTAGATGCACCCCTTGAATTTCTATGATGATGGTGATGAGAGGAAGAAGAAATTTCAGTCGTGGAAGAAGGAGGAGGGGGTTCTTCTCCACCATTTCCATGCATTGAACCTTGTTCTTCTTCCTTTTTCCCTTCTGCTTTCTCTGGCCTTGAAAGAAACTGACTGACATTTTCTGCCATTGTATATATATATATCTAATAAATCCATGGTCATTTTTGAAAAATCAGAATTTTGACCGAAGGAGTCAATTTAAATAGGCCACAAATTCGCCTGAAATCTAGCCCAAGTTGGCCGGAATCCGGTGGCTGGATTTTGTCCAAATTGCTGCCTCCTTAAGCCTACCCAGTCACCCAAATCAACCATGAACTTTGACTGCTCCTAACTTTCACATATGGACTCGATTTGACGAACGTTTGCACCATTGCGATCAGGACGATGAGATCTTGAACATGAACCTAGTTCAAGCACAATCCAAACACTTTGATTTTTTACCCTTCCTGAGTCCTCTTGAACTTCTGCATGTGTCTGGAGCCACTTGGATCAATCCTCCCCATTGAGTATCTTTTGGACCCCAAAATCATTTACATTTAGTACACTGTTTGTGTCCTTTTCAATCCAAACTTTCAATCACCTGCACGTGAAAGTGGTACATTCTTTGCAATCATGCACACCACACATGACTTAACAACCCTTCCTTGCCAAGAGTTTATAGCACACACTCCTTGGCCAAGATTACATAAAAAGTAATCAATACCTCAACTACTAATAAACAAAGGCCAAAATATTATCGTTGCATTTTGAAGTGATAGGAAACACACAATCACTTTTACATTTACTTGCAACATATGATTTACAATGGTGGCCATAAAAAGTTACTACCTTAAAAAAACCAACTTAATAAAGCAGACCACCATAAATGGGGTGGATTCATTTGTTGAACATGTTCACCTTTCGGCTTCTCTAGCGATGTTTCTAGAGCATGGAGCATCGAACATGCGGTTTGTTGGTGTCCCTCTTTGTTGCAATGACTACAATGATTCTTTTTCTTCCAAAATTTTGGGGTTGCCTCACTATCATTGGACTGTGAGGAAGGAGTTTCATCGTCTGTCGTTGGCTGGTTACTTGTTGTATTGGAGCTTTCTCCCATTCCTTTTCTAGCGTATCCAAGTCCTACACGACGTGGCAATTCATGGACTTTGATTGGGTTTACGATACCTTGGCCTTTGATGCCTCGAAATTTGATGTCGAGGCCCTTTCCATGATACACCATCTTCTTCAATAATTTGGATCCAATCCCTGTAGTATGTTTTTCAAAAGCGGCGAATTCATCATCATGAAAATCATTGAAATCGGAGAATTGCTTTCTTCCTCCAGATAGCTATGTTGTCGCTTTTCCAAGGCCTTATCCTTGGCTTGCAACAACTCTAGTAATATTTTATTTTTCTTCCCTTGCCTCCTGTGGAAGCTTCCTTAGCTCATCATTCTCTACTTGGATGCAGTGGTTGATCTCCTCAAGTTCTTAGAGTCCTGCTGTGGAGAGTGCCCTTTTCGTTATGTCTATTGAAATCCTTGAATCATTGTTGAAATCAGACCCCAAATTTATGGGTCCACCTATCACGATCCCAAGGTCTGTAAACTTTGTTTCATCACTGCAATCAAACCCCAAGTCAATTGGCCTACCTCATGAAAATCCTGTAGCTGTGACTTTCTCATCTTCCTCTGACTCAAAATCTTCATTTTTCTGCATGGTGGTGGCGGCCTTCTACTTCCCCTTTTTGTCATTCCTTTTAGGTCTCAGCTCAGGGTGCAACTTCCAATAATTTTCTTCATCATGCCCCTCTTTCTCACAATGTGTACAAGAAGGACTTGCTCCCCTCCTCTTAGCTGTTGCAGTTCTCTTTGGGTGGTTATCTCCTCCATGTGCTCCCCTATTTTCCAGATGAATGCCCTTTACACTAGCCGAGTCAATGGTAGTAGGTTCAAACAATAATAATGAATGTATAATGTAACTATGTAATGATCCAATATACTTCGTTACTACTTCCGGTGACTTAAGTGAAATGCCTAAATTAAGTGCTTGTTTTCTAAACTCCTTGGTAAAGCTCTGAACATCCTAACTTTTTCCTTGCATTAAGTATTTCCAATCCATTAAGGCTTTTTGCTTATAACCCAAGTGATAAAATTGTTCTTTTAATGCAGAAATGAAACTAGGCCATGAGGAAAGAAGATTACCCACACTCTTACTGCTTTGCAATTTTCTCTCCCACCAGACGAGAGCGATGCCACTCAGCCGAAGAGAGGCCAACTGAATCTTTGCCTAGTCCTCTTTGATCTGTTGAATCCTACAGTAGATCTCAATCTGTCTAATCTAGTTAGTAAGCTTTTATGCATTACTTTCACCATTGTACATGGGAAGATCAAATTTGACTTCTAATTTAAAGAAAGGTTTCTTAGATGCACCCCTTGAATGTCTATGATGATGGTGATGAGAGGAAGAAGAACTTTCACTTGTGTAAGGAGAAGGAGGGGGATCTTCTCCACTGTTTCCATGCACCAAACCTTGTTCTTCTGCCTTTTTCCCTTCTACTTTCTCTAGCCTTGAAAGCAACTAACCAACATTTTCTACCATTATATAGAAGGTTTTGCGGAAATTGAGCTCATCTTCATAATGAGCCTCTTCATCTGCCATGCTTCTCCTTCAATGTGCACGGCCCGCTTCGGGATCGAAAGACTTTAGTTTCCCTTCACCTCTTTAGATCCTATTTCTTATTAGCGTACAAACATGCAATTCACATCTACAAGGACTAACTCTGAAACCACTTGATCCCAAATATATTTTCCTTGTGATGCATTAAATAATTACATACTAAGCTTGCATTTAACCATGAAATTACAAGTGCATAAAAGAAGGGGAAGAGAAGAATAGCAAGTCATGCATAGAAGACATAGGATTGATATCGGAGTTTTTCCAGGAGGGACTATGTCTCCGGGCCTTGCTCGAATTAGTGGGGAGGCCCTGTTTTCCTTAGATGGAAAAATAATGAAATTACATCAAAATTCAAATGACGACCTTATACCTCCAAAATTGAAGAAGCCCAAAAATTTCAAATCTTGAATGGAGAAATAGATAGCTTCGTTGAGTTTGTCGCATCGAGAAATGTTGAAACCATATAAAATTTGTCAAAAACTAACAAAATGAAAATCTGGCCCACCCTTGAGAAATTGCTCAGATCATGCTTCCGGCCCCCTCTCTACATTTCTCAGGGTTCCACGTGCATAGAAATTCATGCCCGCTCCTGACCTCCTCCTGGTGCACTGTACAAAAGGGGTGATATACCTCTTGGTGGGCAGATTACCCAATGAGGTCCGTTGGGTGCAATGGCTAAATTAAAAATTTCGTTGAGGAGGGGTCAAGTGATCAAACCCTGCCCCTCCCATTTTAATACATTATTGGTTTATTATTTTAGACTGTAGGGTGGTGGGTCCACTATTTTGGTGGCCCGTGCCCCTTTTCCCACCGGCATTCATTATATATATGGGAGGTGGAGAGAGCGGCAAGGTTGATAGCTTGCGCCCCCACCATTAATGTAAGGTTTGTGTAGTGGGCTCCGGAGGCAGCGGGGTCATGGCCACCCACCCCTAATTAAATGTTTTTTTTCATTATGGTGGTTGAGGGAGGGCCAGTGGGGGTCATGGCCCGTCGGTCCATAATTATTATTTTTTTATACGTTGGCCCCAAAAATATATTTTTTGTTTTATAATAAATCCATGGTCATTTTTGAAAAATCAAAATTTTGACTGAAGGAGTCAATTTAAATAGGCCACAAATTCACTCGGAATCTGGCTCAGGTTGGCTAGAATCCGGTGGCCAGATTTTGTCCAAATTGTTGCCTCCTTAAGCCTGCTTAGTCACCTAATTCAACCCTGAACTTTAACTGCTCCTAACTTTCGCATACGGACTCGGTTTCACGAACTGTTCAAACCACCATGATCACGATGACAAGATATTCAACATGAACCTGGTTCAAACACAATCCAAACACTTTGAATTTTTACCCTTCCTGAGTCCTCTTGGACTTTTGCATGTGTCTGGAGCCACCTGGATCACCAAAAGGGATAAGTCCTCTCCCATCATAAGAGGATCCATGTCCCCTCTCTCAAGCTATATAAACTCCTCCTTTTTCAACCTCAACTAGCTAATGAAATGGCTGGAATAATCTGCAAAATCTTGATAGTCTTAGCCTTATAGTTTGTGATTGTTAAGGTAGAATAAGTTTGTAGTTTGTTTGGTTTGGAGCAAAGAGGAAGAAGCCTTGAACTTCCATTGTTTGAAATGAATCAGGAGATGCTAACAGTGGTGTTGGAACTCGGACATGTCGAAGGAAACCTACAACACTAAGGTGAAGGTTGCACTTTCCTTTTTGTCATAATAATACAACTGATATTTTGTTTCCTATATCAATTGCATATGTTATTTGGTAGCTTATGACTCCTTAGCCTCTTAAATAGGTTGAATCTATTGTATGATATCATGTGTGCTTTGGTTTCTTGTCCATTTGTTTCAGGTGCTTGATTGATATTAAGGAGCTGATAGCTAGAGCAAAGACGCAAGGACTTCATCAAACAAGCATTAGCGATACAAGAGGTAGGATATTATCCATTCTCAATCTAAGGGAACTTATGTCAGGTTGTCTTGTTTGTGGCTAGACCCCCTCTCCTGAGCTAGAGGCATTGTCTCTATCTGCAAAGAGAATCTTCCTACTCTACAAATTGGAGACTATACTGGGGAACCATCCCTCTCTTTGGATTGTTTTTCCTTTCATGATTTGTGATGACTTTTCTCATACCACTCTTTCTCTTTTGTAGTCTATACTTTACGTTGTCTACTGCTTTGATTCTTGAATTTAGAGTGATAGGTCTGGTTTTGGTTTTTGGAAATTTTCCTTTTTTCTTTGAATCCCTTGATCAACACTGTTAATTTACTAACAATAGCGTCAACCATAACGAGTTCCTCTTGAACAGTCACACCACAACCCCTTATGGCACTTGTTGTTAGTTAGACAATCGCATCGATTCCTGTAGGTTAAAATCAGGGTTTCACTTAAGTCATTGCTAGTGTGTCTTGTCCTCATAGATTTTGTTTCTTGGCTTGTTTGACTTTATTCTCCCTAGCTAGAATGATTTGTTAACTTGATTTGTTTGCTTGATTGGTTTGAGATTGCATTTCTTGATTTTTCGAGTTTTTGGGTGGTTTGTGTTCCTAGGGCATCTAGGTCATTGTCCATTCATTTGCTTATTTGCTCATCAAGTCAAGTTGGTGATTTGTTGCTTCATGCATTTCATGTTTTAGTCTATGCATCTATATTGCTCTGTTTTCAATGGAATGAGTGAAAAAGTTTATGTTGACGGTGTTGGACCTGCCAACATGTCAAGGGGATCTCCCCGGTAAGAAGTCCCAATTTGACCTCAGACCATCTGGTGTAGGAGTCCCATCAGTGGGTCATATAGAAATTCCTTGACTGTGATTTCGCACAGAGGCAAGTAAGACACCTATGTTATTAGCAAGGGTGTGACCACTGCAGTGAATCAAGGAAGGTGCATAAGAGGTTCTAACACATGTGGGTTGAAATGAGTGCGGCCCTTAGCAACCTATAGCAGTACTCAGATGGAGAGGGAACACACGAGTGAAGATGCATCACAAGCTAGAAAGAAAGTCAACTGGCAATCCAAAGTGATGGTTAAACCAATCAACACATTTAAGAAAGATTCATACATGCTCATACAAAACAGTTCATACATGCATGCGTAAGAAAGAAAATACATATGCCATTTAGAGTAAACAGGACAGCTATAATACAATACAACATATGCATGAAACGTGTTGGCTCTTATTATATAAATAAGTGTAAGTTCCAATCATACAATACATCCATGTACACCCGTTAGCCCCAATAGTGGAACGTTACAACCACATCCACCTGCTCCTCCAAAGAGATGTACTAGCTCCGTGCAGTAGAGAAGCCAAGGCGCGTTACAATATTGTCCAAGCTCTCTCCAAGATAGTCTTATTGGAAGCTTCATTGACCAAAATCCCATACAATGATTTATGAGGTTCTATTTATAGCAAAGGGTGGGGTGACGCTTGACATTCCCCTTTGTGATAGTTCATCTACCCTCATGACTCTTCATCTACTCTATGAATATTATATCCAACTATCGACACTTGACTTACACTTGACATGACATTACATTACAATGCACATGTACTCAAGTGAGACAACATGGCTTGAGCAAGCCATGCAAGACATCACTGACACTCAGTCCATTGTGATGATACCAACTCTTTAACATGCTTGTGATGGTGAAGGTAGTGAGTTGATGCAAGTCTTGTTCGTCCATGGCGGTGTGCATGCACCCCATGGTGACATCTTGCTGAGGCGAACTCTTGCCTCCGTTGCAACCGATGCATTGATTTGGCTCCTTCATCCAACTCGTCTACTAACATGCACATGGTATTCTTGGGTGCTGCTGAACCGACAGTACTAATGCATAATGTCCGTGATGATCTTCAACCATGTGCTGGTGGTCATGCGAATCAACTTGCTAAAGTACACATTCAACACCACTTGGAATTGCTTATTGTCTTCACCTTGGTGAGTGTGCTGAATGGGTTGGATCGCATGTGTGCACACAATGAAATGAATCCCTTGCATGTGATCAACAACACTGCTCACCATGTCTGCTCCATGCCAGCTGCTGGGATAGATCTATAATTTGTACCAGGGTAGTTTCATCTGCGAGTGCATGTTGCACCCACTGGTGTTCCTGTTCCTACTGCAACTCATTCGTCTGTTTGTGCAGCTTCATGTTCTTCCTTGAGTTGCTGCTTCAACACATGCAACCCCTTCTTTATTTCATTCTCTGTCTTTGCATGATCTTCATGTCGCACCATCACCTCATAGCCTGAGTCTCCAAAGTTGCTTTCATCATCTGTGGATTTGCTTGAGCACGCAACTTTGTTCCACCTCTGTGTTGTCAACAACCTTCCTCTTGCATTCGTTGCATTCAGTATGCTGTCTTCTGCTGTTGTTCATGATGTTTCTCGATGTGATGTTACTGCTGTCATATCTTGATGTCCTCGTCTATGAACAACTTGATATCTTCGTGAGTAGGCAAGCCCATAGACATTTGATCGAATGCATCTCCAGGTGTGCTCTGAACGATGTCTTTAAGTCTGCTCTCTTTGAAACCATTGTACTTGCACTGCTGAGAGTCAGATGAACACCTGCTATACCTGGAGACATGGAAACACTCATGGCAAGGAATCTGTCAGTCGAAAACCAAAATGAACTTGAGAACTGATTTGCAACATACCTGTGTGACTGATCATGAAGGTTGCACAATTTAAGCCAAGAGGTCGAGGGACTGACTACCAAGATTGAGCAAGGCACAGTCTGGGCTGTTGGGAGACTGACTACTGGATATGCGAAATGCACAGTCCAGTCTGGCTGCTAACTGCTGGAATTGCGCAATGATCAATCTCATCTAGCAATGGCTATAGACTCAGTGACTGCATTGCAAAATTTTCTGGGCCATCAGTCATTGTCCCTCATAAATGCGCAAAATAGTCCTAGAGGACAGTCACTAGGAAAAATGCACATTTCTGGAGCGGAATATAGAGTCTTCCTCCCCCGGATTATGCAACGCTATCTCAGTGAAGGCAGAGTTCAGGCCAAGGTTGCCCATACTCGCCAACAGGCAACTGAACGCAAATGTGAGTGTGAATGCATGGTGATAATGAGTGTAAGCATAAGTGAATGATCATGCATGCAAATGGTGAATGACAGATTCAAAAAATGGAACAACATGCATGTGGGTGAGGTGAGTCACTGAATCGTCAACCATTCGTGAAAAACAGTTTTATGCATGCGACAATAGTGAGATGTCAACGAAAACTGAAACAATGCTAGGACAATCTAGTATACATGTAAATGACAGCAAACGTTCAAAGAAATCAGGCAAACAATACTCATACAAGCAAAAACACAAAAAGCGATAGAAATGAAACACAAGGCATGGAAAGTGGGCTTACCCCAAAACAGTTGAGTTGAATGTGCCGAGAGCTCCTAGATGTGATGTGGGATGATAGAGCTACAAGGTTGATGTGAGTAATGAGCTCTGCAGTGTTCAGTTGATGAGTTTTGATAACATCGAGGTTGTGATGCACATGCCATAAATCTAGGTAAAGCGACACTTGGTGGGAGGTTTCTGAAATGATCCTTGCATGTAACCTCCAACTGCCAAAAATAGATCCCTGAGTCAAGGGATTCCTTTAGATGTTGCCTTGGGAGAAGCAACCCATGCATGCAAGTCTATTTTGCTTGGTCCCAGAGGGAACTGGTCAACTCAGCTACACATGCAAGAGACTTTTCGATTTTTGGGAGAAAATATGCATTTTTGGCTTCGAGTTGAACTCGCTGCCCAATAGGTTTGTGCAATTTCTAGGCAGAGCAACTGACTTCTACCCAGATCTGTGAAAATTCTGGGCTGAGAAGCCCTACTGGGGAAAATTGCGCAATTTTCACTGGGAGTGTTGACTGCTGGAATTGTACAATTATGGAGCCCAATAGGCTGCCAGTTAGGATTGCACAATTTCTAGAGCGAAGGTTGGTTTCCCTCCAGAATTGCATAATTTCTTGGGGGAGCTACTCAGCCTACAACTGGACCAAGTACAAGTGATTAGCTTGTGAGGGGAATGTATCGAGCTATGATCGACAATTTTCCTTTGTGCAAGAAAAACACTGAAGCTTGTGAACTTGATGAAGCAAGACAAGCTATTGTGAAAAGTTGGTAGGGCGGCTCCAAAACAAAGCTAAGGAAAAATTTTGGAGGGTGGTTGTAGCCACTACAACAGTTACATTTTCTCTTCTCTTGTTGAACATCTCTTTTCTGAGCATATATTGCATTGCTCGGTTTGTTTTGATTGAATCTTTGAATTTTGTGTTTGAAAAGAGTTCCTTTTATCATGCTTTGCATATGATTTATGTTTGGATGTTTGAAAATTTTCATTGAAATGTTTATGTGAAAGATTCATTTTAGCATTCCATTGAAGAAAATACATCATTCTAGTTTGTTTAATCGATATGTTGTATTAAGTAGCATCATTGAAAGTTAGAATTGCATCATCATGAGCATTTGAAATAAAATGAATTTCTTTTACTATTAAAAGGACTATTTGAAGTGCATTTGATAGGAAGAGTACGGAGTGGAAAGAATTTTCATTGTTCTATTTTGAAAAGAGAAGTAGTTAAGAGTCATCTTACTTTCAGTTGCTTGTTTGTTGCATTGATTATTTTCTCCTCTCTCAATTAGTGTAAGCATTCATCAAATTGAAATGGTTTTGTCTCATATAGCTACACATAAGAGTTTTTCAGGTAACATTGTTAGGGCCTAAAAACTGAGACTTAATTTCAAGATAAACCTTTAAAATATATTCATTTAACCTAAGGTGCATTTGAAACTAAACGCTCACATTTAGAGGTCTAAGCTAGAGGCATGTTCTAGCATCATTAAACCTAACAGTTGTCGTTCTCTTCAACATTAGACAACGCTAGTACAAACTTGTGCTCCCCATATCATCATGTATATAAAGGGAGACCCCAATAGGTTTGCAATCCTTTATCCACAAGAAGTCGAGTCTGCCACCTTGTAAACGTGATAGACCGAACACAACATTTAGGGAGATTACATGCTCGTACTTTTCAGTTCGCTGAGAAGTATTCTTGTTAGAAAAATTATATATTACAGAGCAATGGAACACATAAAATATTGCAGAAATATAAACACAGAAAACACATAAAACAAGAGAGACACAGATTTACGTGCCAGTTTGGGCTACGTCCATGGAGAAACAACCAGTCCTTCTTGTTATATTATCTAGCAAACTGAAGAGATACAACCTACATCAGATCTGCTATAACACCTTCTTTTCTCTCAATCTCCTCTCTCTTCTTCACTCAGAATATAGATCTACATAGACGTAATAAAATTCCCTCATATATAGCAAGGGGTTGCCTTCTAAGGAAAAAAAACTTAAATTAAACATAACTTCTACCGTCAGGTCATCTGCCTAATGAACATCCCAGATTGACTACGAAATTACAACATTTTACAAGGAAATTTTACATCTATTCTTAGCTTCGGGGGCACTACCCCCGGACCCCCCAGCCGAAGGGTATTAGCCCCCCCACGTGGAGGGGTTATAGTCTTCCTGGGGTATACATCTGGCTGAGACCTTTGAATGCAGAAGATAATCAAGCTCCACACCCAACAATCTCCCACTTGGAGACTGATTATAGCAACTCCACCGCTGCTTCATTTGCTAGACAATGACTCCACTTTGGACCTGGTTGTTTCTCATCTTCTTTATCATACTTGAAGACCAATTGAAACTGATCAGATTCTCAGTTTCTTCCTGGTTACAACTTTTGTTAACATATCTGCAGGATTCTGACTAGTGTGTATCTTTTCCAACTTCAACTGTCCATCTTCCAATGCTGACTGTATGAAATGGTACTTGAGCTATATATTTTTAGTCTTGGAATGGAATGCAGAGTTCTTTGCAAGATGTATGGCACTTTTTCTGTCACTATATAACCTACGCAACTCCAGCCTTTTACCCAATTCATCCAAAAACCTTTGTAACCAAAACATTTCTTTACTAGCCTCTGTAGCAGCAACATACTCTGCTTCTGTTGTTGAAAGTGCAACAACACTTTGGATTTTTGAAACCCAACTGACAGCTGTTCCACTAACAGTGAATACATATCCTGTAGTGCTCCTCCTATTATCTCTGTCACCTTCCATATCTGCATCAACATATCCCTGTAGAGAAATGTTTGAACCACCAAAGCATAATGCTTGATCTGTGGTACCTTTCCAATATCTGAGAATCCATTTCACTGCCATCCAATGTTCCTTTCCTGGATTGTTCATGTACCTGCTTACAACTCCCACTGCATGTGCAATATCAGGCCTTGTGCAGACCATTGCATACATTAAGCTTCCAACTGCTGATGCATATGGAACTTTAGACATATAATCCATGTCTTCTTGGGTCTTTGGGCACATTTCCTTGCTATGTTTGAAATGGCTAGCAAAAGGTGTACTAACTGGTTTTGCATTGTGCATGTTAAATCTTTTCAACACCTTTTGTATGTACTCATTCTGAGACAATGTTAATTTACGATTTTTCCTGTCTCTAGTTATTCTCATACCAAGGATTTGTTTTTCAGCTCCCAAATCCTTCATTGCAAATGAATTTGCCAATTTTCTTTTGAGCACATTTATTTCCTGCATGTTAGGTCCTGCAACAAGCATGTCGTCTACATACAATAACAATATAATATAGTTGCCATCATTTTTCCTTTTCAGATAAACACAATTATCAGAGTGACATCTAGTATAACCTTGTTCAGACATAAACTTTTCAAATTTTAGATACCACTGCCTTGGAGCCTGTTT
>APFE031194176.1:52589-76159 GCA_000404065.3 Pinus taeda | reverse complement strand
AATCCACCTCCTATTAAAACCAAAACTTTCCAAGACTTTTTCCAAATAATTCCAACTTAATCTATCATACGCCTTCGACAGGTCTAATTTGATCATCATACCCTTTTGTTTTTTAACTTTTAAGGAGTGAATAACTTCTTGAGTTACAACCAGACCATCCAGGATCTGCCTTCCTTCAACAAAACCTGTTTGTTCAGCAGATATTAATTTGTCCAGAAGGGGTTTTAATCTCTTGGCCATCATGGATGTTATAATCTTATAAATGACATTACACAACACTATGGGTCTGAAACCATTGGCATCTTCCAAGTTATCTCCTTTAGGAATTAAAGCATAGAAAGTGGAGTTAATGGCAGGCCATACCTTCTGGTTCATCCTAGATTCTTCTACTAGCTCCAGAATCTCTTTCCCCAGGAAGTGCCATCCTGCTTGGAAGAAGTCAACTGTGAAGCCATTCGGGCCTGGAGCAGTACCTTTCTTCATTGCCTTCACAGTTTCCTCTATCTCTTCTAAAGTGGCAGCTCTCATCAACGCCTTATTTTGGTCTTCTGTAACTAAGCGCGGAATGGCTGAGCAGATTTCCTGAATTGCTTGCATTCTATCAGCTTGGGGTTCACTTAAAATTTCTTTATGGTGATCCATAAGGACTTGTTCAATTTCAGCTTGCTCAACCACTCTATTCCCATTCTTGTCTTTGATAGAAAGAATCCTGTTTCTCTGTATATGTTTGATCATAGCTTGATGAAAGAATTTAGTGTTTCTTTCCCCCTCCCTTAACCACTTTATTCTTGATTTTTGCTACCAAAGGATTTCTTCCTGCTTCCGTCTTTCTTCAAGTTTTCCAAGTATTGCCCCTTCCTTACTGATTCTCTCCTCTGTTCTGCCTTCTATTATCATTTTTTGTTGAAGAGATTCCATTTCTTTTTCTAGTTTTTGTTTGTCTTCCATAATATTGCCAAACTCCTCCTTGTTCCATTTTTTGATTCTCCCTTTCAACTCTTTCAGTTTCAACTGGAACCTGTGCATTTTTCCTTTGCCCTGTATAGTACTTTGCCTCCACCATTCTTCAACTTTCTTGATGAATTCTGGGTCCCTTAACCAGAAGGCTTCAAATCGGAAAGGTATTTTTCCCCGGTTCGCTTTAATATCCACCTCTAGTCTAATCGGCCAATGATCAGAACCCAGGTAAGGCATGATCTTTGCTTCAACAAAAATGTCCTTATTCATGATACCTTAAGATACTAGGAATCGATCAAGCCTGGAAGCAATTTGATTTTTACCTCCCCTCTTGTTGTTCCAGGTGCAAATCCCATTGATAGTCTGAATGTCTAAGTGTCTTAAATACTCTATCAGTTCATTGAACTTGTCCATGAAGTGATCCATCTTCCTTATCCCTCCTTTCTTTTCTTCTAAGGATCTGATTAGATTAAAATCGCCACCTATTATCCAGGCAGCTTCTGGATATAACCTACGAATGATTTTCATACTGTTAAGAAGTTTTCGTTTTCACCTGGGGAAGGGGGTCCATAAACCCCTGAAATAACAACCTGCTCCTTAGTTCCTACTATTCTACCTAGGCCAGTAAGGACTCTACTCATACTGGTCCAGCTATCTAAAATGATATCATTCGGGTTCCACAAAATTGCAATACCTCCTGCAGAGCCAATGGCATCTTGCCCCATAACTTCATACTGCAGTTTATTCTTGTCAATTATTTCTTCAATTTGTTGAACATAAATTTTTGTCTCCTGTAAAATCATAATGCTAGGCTTTTCTTTTTTCATTTTATCTTTCATATACCTTTGTTTACCCTTACTATTCAGGCCCCTAATATTCCAACTAATCACAATCATTTAAAACTTTTGGAAGGAGGGGAAGAATACCTCTGACAAAGGTATCACTTTGCCTGAGTTTATCAACGTTTCTCCCACAGTCTGGATAGTTTCACTCATCGGTTTCCGGCCTCGTTTCCTACTGTTCTTGCCAGAGCCATCCATTCCTGTCTGTCCATTCCCTTGATCGATTCCTATCATTATCTGCTTGTCCAAGTTCTCCCCTTTTTTTTCCTTATATTTTTGAAATACTTCCTTATACAATTGTTTCTGCTTCTCAGGTATGAATCTGCTATCTAGATATTTCCATTCTTGGATTAACTGTTTCATGATTCTCTCCTCCTCAATCTCACCTTCGACTTGGTTTTCCACATCCATCAGGGATTGTATTGCAGTATCTTCCACCTTTCCTTCCGTCCGTTCTCCAGTAATTTGTCCTGAGTTTGCGTCCTTACCTTTATTTTCTCCGGCGATGTCCATTGGAGTATTCCCAGGGTCCTCGTCGTCCTCCAGATTGACTTCGTAGTCTTCATTTTCACTCTGAAGAGCCTGAAACTTGTTTTGACTTACTGTGATACTAGGTTTTCCTTGAGTTTGGGTTCTTGGTCTTTCGTGACTCTGTCTCTTTCTCCTTGTGACCTGTTGAAAACCCCTATCAGTCTCCTCCATTTTTCCTGTATTTCTCTGATGTTCCTCCTGACTTCTTTTCGAATCCTCCTCCTTATTCAGCGGGCATTGTCTATATAGGTGGCCATATTCATGGCATTTTCGGCACCTAAATGGGATGTGTTCGTAATCTATTGGCTGTTGCCACACATCATCATGATATTCCAGCTCAATATTATCTGGGAGGGGTTCTGCCAGATTCATGTAGACACAGATCCTCGCATATGAGTTATATTTGCCTCGTTTTGTAGCTTTTGCGGCTTTAACAAAGCTCCCGATTGAATTCCCTATTCCTTCCAAAATTTCAGGGTCCCAGAATTCATCGGGGAGTCCAAACAGTCTAACCCAGATTGGGGCTTCCAGCAACTTTTCCTTCTCTGGGTTGTATCTTTCCTCCCAGTATTTCATGAATAAGCCTGCATTGTTCATGAAATACGGTCCTTCTTCAAAAATCCTATTTCTGTCCTCCAGATTCGTGAAGATAGCTGTGAAGAACCCTTGTGCTCCCAACTTCAGGTCTATGTGACCCCTAGGTTTCCATCTTTGATCAATCCATCTGTATAGCTCTTTCTCTGGAGGCCAGTAGCCTATGAATTTGCAAATCAGGGCATGGTCCTTCATGTAACAGTTGTATTCCTTAAGCTTGTTGTTGGGAATGACATATCTTGGCTGTTTTTATGCCCTAGGTAGGCATTTTCCTCTCATCCTTTTCTGCCACAGGTTGCCCATTACTGGGGCATAGCTTTCCTTCTGATTCTGCTGCATTCCGCTTGCACTAGTCTCCCCCGTTACCACGTTCTTGAAGGAGGGGATCTCTCCCCTCCCCGTTGAATTTTCCATTTCCCCCTCAGCTCTTGCCTCTTAGGAATTAACCCTAGCAAAGCTGAAGAAAATTTACTTACCTGAAATGCAGGTGCTGCTCTAACCTACTCCCCGGCCTGACCGCTGCGACTATTCTCTCTCCCGCATTCGTCGCCGATCAGCCCCGTCTGCTGCGCCGTCTGCAAACCCTAGCAGTGCACATCCTTTCCCAGCTCATTCCTCCTTTAAATGCTACATATCAATTTGACATTAAGAATTAAATAAATTGCATATCTCCTTGAATTTTTTTACTTTCCATTACTCCTCTTTAAGCATTGAAATATTTTATTATGATCAACACTAAAATAATTTTTCATTTACTTTGACTGGATACACATATGCATGAAATTGAGATTGAAATAAATTAGTCAAAATACATATTTAAAAACATAATTCGAGTCATGTACCAAAATAATTTTAAAAAGTTTATTTGAGTGATGCACTTAAATACTTTTAGAAAATATAAGAATTATACAACTTTTTCATGATCAAAAGTAAAAATAAAAGTTAAGATTTTATCTTTTTTATTATAGCCAATTTTTTTTTTTAATTTAAAGAATATATTTTTTGAGAAGGATATGTGTCAAGTTGAGGTTGAGCACAGACAAAATTACAGATCTCCTTCATACTGGGATGTAGAATGAACCTCTTGGCTCAACAAGGAAAATGAAACTTGGCATAAGTAGTTGATTGAGTTTGTCCCTAGCCTATAAAGTGTTATATATTCTCTGTCATATGTATTGGCTCCCTCAAGGTCATCAAATAAACTGGCACTATCATCCCATTGACGAATTTCTTGTTATTCACCACATCTCAACATGAAACTATGGCACTAGTTATAACATCACCATCTAATAGAAAATAACCCACATGCTAACTCTTGCTAACCGATATTGCTATTCAAAGGAATATCTCTAGAATTCTAGGCTTTCAAATAGATTCTCTTCCTTCGAACTATTTGGGAGTCCCTCTTACTGCTAAACCTCTTCATAAGACTATCTGGGAACCGATGATTAATAAGATGCAGGATAAAATTAGGAATTGGACCATCAGATCTTTAAACTTGGCTAGGAGATTGGTACTTACAAAGGTTGTCCTCCAATCTATCCAAGTTTTCATGCTTTCAGCACTCCCTACACCAAAAGGAGTCTTACAACAATTTAGAACCATTCAAAGAGACTTCCTCTGGGGTGAGGGGGAGAAAAAAAGGAAATGGGCCTTAGTTGCTTGGGAAAAGATTAGCAAACCCAAAAATCAAGGAGGTCTGGGTTTGGATGATCCAGAGGTTCTAAGCAGGGCCTTAAGAGCTAAGTTATGGTGGAGATGGGTCAAAGAACCAAAGGCCCATTGGGCTAGTATCTGGATAGAAAAATATGCTAGCACTTGGGATAATAATGATCATATAAGGATGTCTGGAAATATAAAGGGCTCATACATCTGGAATAAGGCCTAGGAGAATAAAGGCTTAGTTCAAAAGAATATCTTCTGGGAAATCAGAGAGGGGGATCTGGCACTTTTTTGGGAAGATAAATGGCAACAAGAACCAATACTACTAAAAGAGGAATTTCTGGACCTGAAGAGAGAGATAGACATCATAGGGTTATCACATGTCAAAGATTTTTGAGACCAAAACAATATTGCAAGTAAATGGAGAAAGTGGAGGAACATGATTTATAGGGAAGATAACCCCTTGAAAACCAAAGCTGAGGCTCTCATGTAGATACTGGAACAAAGGAAGATTTTAGTGACAGGGGGGCATGACCAATTGAGGTGGGGCAACAATAATGAGGGTACCTTTAATCTTAAGGAGGCAAAACACAAACTCCTTGAGATGGATTCTCTTGCTCCGGATAGAAAATGGCAGAATCTGTGGAGACATCAAGGCTGGATGAAGATTAAACTCTTCATGTGGCTTGGTTATCATAAGAGAATTCTGACTTGGGATGAAATAAGGAAAAGGGGTGTTATGGGGCCTTCCAAATGCCAGCTTTGTGAAGCCCAAGAAGAAACCATGGAACACCTCCTCAATAATTGTATCTTCACCTCTAGTTTGAGGGATTCTTTTGCTAACATCTTCCAAAAGAGCGACAGGGATAGAGGGTGTATCATTAACACCATAACCATGTGGAGGCATAATTATTCAGATAATGAAATTCTTGGCTTAGCTTGGGCTCTTACGCCTAGCTTCATTGTTTGGAATGTCTGGAAAGAAAGGAACAAGAGAATTTTCAAAAATGAAAAAAGATCCCTCCAATGTCTTTTGAAGCAGACCTTGACTCAACTTAAAGAGATGGTTGGTACCATAGTGCGAAATACCCCTAAAAATCCACCTTCAGATGTTGACATGAGGATTCTGGGATAGTTGGGAATGCAGGGGCTTATGTCGCAGGGCCTGAATAGAATGGTTATGGTTATGGATTCTAAGAAGGAATTCTAGCATCCTCCCCCTTTGGGCTTTCTGAAATATAACATAGATGGGGCTTCAAAAGGAAACCCAGGTAATGTGGGCTTTGGAGGGTTGTTAAGGGATGATACCGGTAATATCCTTTCCATCTTCCATGGAAATTTAGGCAGAGCTACAAATAACATGGCAGAATCCATGGCTATGGAGCAGTGCTTAGAACTCCTGGTGCAGGATAACCGACAGAATGTGATTATCGAAGCTAACTCTGAGTTAATTATCAACACAATAAAAAAAATTAGTTGGGGTTCGGAGCTGGAGAATGTTTCAAAACACTGGAGATTGATCCTGGTCTTTCAAAGGATCCAACTCCACCTCAGAGGTCTACACATGGTTAGTTTTAACCATGTGCAAAGGCAGGCCAACAAACTTGCTAATTTACTGGCTAATCAAGGAGTGAATTGTACCATGAACAGGGTTGTGATGGGTGGGCATAGGTTGCCTCAGGATAGTCTCATGGATCAGTGCGACACCCAAGCAGGTGAGGATATGATGGTGTGCCGCACCAAAACTATGGAAGCTCTGTCCAACAATTTGGTTTAATTATGAGGGGTAAGTTTTTCCTTTTCTCATTTTTTCTTACATTGCTTAGAGGATTCTGCTACTAGAGTAGTTGGCTGGAGGGAAGGGGTAGTATGTCGTTCAGGCTAACTTACGTTTACAAAGGAGAAAGTGGTAGCTACCAGAATCTGGGATCCAATGGTGACTAGAAAATTCCTAATACACTGTCTAAGGACGCAAATCCGCCAGCTGAGTGGTTTCCGGTGTATCGGGGGCCTCTTGGGTGGGAAGTGGTTTTTAAAATTTGGATGCAATCACACTCTTTGGGTGACACATGGCCAAGGGGTGGTTTTGTTTTCTGCCCTTATCACACGTTAACCAACAGTACATTTGCTTGGTGCGATATGATCCTAGGCCGTAGGATCATGCCCGACGGATCTATGGCTATGATTCATTGAGCTTGTCAGTGGGGCCATAAGGTTAAAAGGCGGAATTCTAGGTGGTGTGAAATTCTCCTCTACTGTTGGATCAAGTTAGGAGGATCGACGGTCAGGAATCTGAGCGCTTACTATTGGGTCCAAACTACTAATTGGCGGGAGACTTGGCTCAGCAAGGTCCTCCTCTGTTGTTGGTTGGAGCTAGGAGTTCAGATGATGGAGATTAACGACTTTTTCCCCCTTTTCGGATTTTATGGGTTGATTTTGGGGCCTTGATACTTTTTGCCGTTTAGGGTGGTGCAGTTTTGTGGGTAAGGGTCGGAGTATTCACACTTAACTCATGACCCTTGGTTATCTAGAAAGTAGTTTTTGATTAAGATCCATGTTTCCATGTGGATGGTTGTATTCTATGTAAATATTTTTTTGAGTTAATGATAACGAAGGTACGACTCTTGCTTTGCAAAAAAGAAAAAAACTCTTGCATGAAATCATGATAATACAACATCATTGTTATAAAAAAAACTTGAATAGTAAGGGATTACATGCTCATACATGCCATCATTATACATCTCACCATTAAAACTGGATGCAACTACCACTGCCATAAATTCATGAAATTCCATCATAATATTATAACATTTGTTGGGTGGGGAGCTTGATTATATTCCTAACTTAGAGGTTTTGTTTAAGCTGTGTCTGGACCCTTTTTCATAATGGGGTGAAAACGCTGCTCGTATGATCACCACCAAGGGACGGCGACGACGATTTTTATGAGCCCCATTCCCCCCCGCCCCCAGCGGGGGTTTGGGGTAGCGTCTCAAAGCAAAAAAGGAGATGAAAGAATTATTTGTAAAATATTGTAATTTGTATGCAATTTTGGCCATTCATTAGGCAGATGATTTGATGGTAGATGTTATGTTAATTTAAGTTTTTTTCCCCTAGAAGGCAATCCTCAGTTTATAAGAGGAAATTGTATTGCGGTTGTGTAGGAGTATTATGTGCGAAAAAGAGAGAGGAGATTGTGTGAGAGCAAAGAGGAAATTACAACGGATTTGTTGTAGGTTGTATCTTTTCATTTTTCTGGATAATATAAAAGGAAGGACAGGTTGTTTCTTCATGGACATAGCCCAAATTGGGTAGATGACGTATATTATGTGTTTGTGTTTCCACAATATTTTATGTGTTCCATTGCTTTGTAATATATAATTTTCTAACATTAACATACCTTTATCAAATATATAACATTACATCAACAACATAACTAAAACCATATGTTAAAATAATAACATAACTTAACATCATAAATATGAAAATCATCTTAATACATATCACATGGAACCATGTAAGCATTCTTATTATGATTCATCAATCAAATTCATTAACATACGCAAACAATGAATACCATATATTTCATTTAATCCAGTAATATCATTAAGCATGCATCTTGGACCAATTTTGGTTATGTCTGTTAGTTTGGGGTACATCATCACTTCTTATTCTTTCAATAAGGAAATTGAAAATTTACTTGGTAGAGATAGTCACCTCATCAATATGCTCAAGTTTTCACATATTTTCCTCAACTAAGTACATTAATAAACTTTCAAGTAACCCTCATCATTTTGACCCTTAATCTTTAGTCATGTATTCTTTCTTTCCTAAGGAAATTTGGTAAAATTAAACATTAAGCTATTACAAGCCTTACTATAATTCTTTAAATCAACAATATCATGTTCAATCCATTGATTTTCTTCCATTTACATATTTTGTATATCCTTTATACGGTTACTAATACCAATAGTATGTAAACACCAAGTCAACATTTTTTAAAAATTGTTATGTCACACTTAATCGGCTTGTGACAAAGGATTGGTTAAGCCCCAATGATTTTTCCATCACCTAGTAATAATCATCGTTCACCCTAAAAAATATTGTCTCATCTCACCATGTTTCCAACTCAGTACCACTTGATTTCATTTATCTTAGACATGTCTTTTTTTTTTCAAGTTGGAATTAGGGAGTCTTCTCCTTCACCTTTGGCTTGTGAGATACTATCCTTTATTTCAGAATTTGAAGCACTTGAAACCACTAATACCATTTTTGACCACATTTTTTATATGCTTGGTGTGTTTGGCAATAACTTCTTTCAATACTAATGGAAAAAACTTGATAAGTTGTTCTATATGAAGTTTTAGTAAATCATCAACCCACTCATGAAACAATGAGTGCAAATTAGTGAAGTACGACTTCTACGAGTTGATTCTTACTTATTTTTTTAATGTGTACGCAATCCTTCTCAAGGTCTCCTTATAGAATTTCTAACAACATTCCTTCATATACTTCAATTTCTTATATTTGACCATTTGAAACTTTAAATATTTTCCCAATTTATCGCTTGTCATCCTACATCAATTATGAATGTTATAGTTCATAAATTTCCATCTTGACACCTTACAACTATATAGTTTAATAATGTGAACCATACCCGTCATTCTTAGTTATCATTCATGTTGCTAAAGTCATTCACCAATATCCTTACGAAAATTTTCCACCTAAGATAGACACTCCTTCACTATCATCACATAAATTGGCCCCAGGTTTTATTTCATCTTTAACTAGCACTCCAATGCCATTCATTAGGTACACCCCATGGAAATTGTATGAGCTTCAATTAATTACTCCAATTCTAACAATTCCATTGTGTTGTTACTCTATTTATGTACCTTGCTCTGATACCATATGTAATGCTCCAAACATACATCTATAATTATTTAGAAAATTAATTACTAAGATTCAAGGCCATCAAAGATCAATATAACAAATATTTCAACTAATTAGTATTTAGTCTATGAGAGAAACAAGAGATGGGAACCTACCTTGTCTCACTTTGTATATAAAGAGTAAACACTTGTCCTTTTAAAATCCACACTCTATCCTAAAAACATAAAAACATTTATTAATTTTGATTCATTAATGATATGTTTCTTCAAAAAATTACAATGATTTAGAGTGAATTTTATTAATCAATTATTTCCAAAAATAAATTTTTACATAGTATTCACTATACATCTTTATCCACTACATTATTATAATAAGATTATTAACATTGAAGCTAGATCTAGAAAAGATCCACATGTTAGAAATCAATTAATAGAGCAATGGAACATATAAACGATTGTAGACAAACAAACACATAAAAGAATCAAACAAGAGAGACAAAAATATATGTGTTTCATTCAATATGGGTTATGTCCACGGAGAAATGTCCAATCCTTCCTTTTATATTATCCAGCAAAATCAAGAGATACAACCTACAACAAATCCATTGTAATTTCCTTTTCTCTCTCACACATTCTGTCCTCTTTTCTTCACGCACAAAATTATCATACACAACACAATACAATTCCCTCATGTAAAATGAGGGTCACCTTCTAGGGAAAGAAAACCCTAAATTAACATAACCTCTACTGTCAGATCTTCTGCCTAACAAACGACCCATATTGACTACGAAATTACAATATTTTACAAGGCAAAATTTCATCTAATTGGCCCCCATGGACACCCCTAGAAGTAATAGTTTGGGGGGGGGGGGGGGGTCGAAGCCCCCCACAACCCCCTTTCAAGGTCTGGGATCCAACCACGGTTGAAACAAAAAAATTTTGAACAATAAATAAGATAATCAAGCGCCACACCCAACAATCTCCTACTTGGAGATTAATTATATCAAATCCATCGCCGCTTCACTTGTTGGACAATGCTTCCACTTGGATCTAAGTATTTATCATCTTCACCTCATACTTGAAGACCTATTGAACTGAGTAGAAAATCTGTTTCACCCTAGTTACCACCTTTGTCAGCATATCTGCAGGATTCTGGCTAGTCTGTATCTTTTCTATCTTCAATTGTCCATCTTCCAGAATTGACCGTATGACATGGTACATCAACTGTATATTTTTTGCCTTGGAATGAAATGTTGAGTTCTTTGAAAGATGAATGACACTCTAAATGTCCCTATATAACCTGCCAATCTCCCGCTTCTTTCCCAATTCTTCGATAAACCTTTGTAACCAAATCATCTCTTTACTAGCCTCTATAGAAGCAACATACCCCGCTTCCATTATCGAAAGTGCAACAATGTTTTGCAATTTTGAAATCCAATTGACCACTGTTCCACCTATAATGAACACATACCTTGTGGTACTCCTCCTATTATCTCTATCACCTTCCATATCTGCATCAACATATCCTTATAAAACAATGTTTGAACCTCCAAAACATAAGGCTTGATTAGCGGTACCTCTCAAATACCTAAGAATCCACTTCACTGCCATCCAATGCTCTTTTCCTGGATTGTTCATATACCTACTTACAACTCCCATTGCATGTGTAATATATGTCCTTGTGCTCACCATTGCATACATTATGCTTCCAGCTGCTAATGTGTATGTAACTTTAGACATATAATTCATCTCTTCCTGGGTCTTGGGACACATCTCCTTACTTAGTATGAAGCAACTAGGAAAAGGTGTATTAACTGGCTTTGCATTTTGCATATTAAATATTTCCAACACCTTTTTTATGTACTTACTTTGAGACAATGTTAATTTGCAATTTTCCCTATCTCTAGTTATCCTTAAACTAAGGATTTTGTTTGCAACACCCAAATCCTTCATTACAAATGAATTAACCATTTTTCCTTTGAGAATATTTATTTCATGCATGTTAAACCCAACAACAAACATGTCATCTATATACAATAACAATATAATATAGATGCCATCATTTTGTTTCTTAAGATAAACACAGTGGTTAGAGTGACATCTAGTATAACCATTAGAGGAAATTTCAACATAAAAGTGACCTCCTAATGAAAAATAATAAAATAATAGTTAAAATAATAGAATAAGAGTTATGAATTTTGGAGGGAAAATAAGAAAACCATTTTTTTAATTGTCTTTCTGGCTTATCTCCTTATAGGTTTACCCAAATTTCAAGTGTAGACACTTGTTGGATGGGGAATTAAATTCTTCACCCAATGAGTACCCATTATGCATACTTTTGAGAATACTCACATTGATAAATATTGAAGATACATTAAAAAAGTTAGTTTAACACATTTTTTTAATGTATATTCAATTTTTAACAATGTGGGTCTTCTCAAAATTATGCATAATGGGTACTCGTTCGATGCAAAATAAAATTTTGCATCAACAAAGTGCCTACACTCGAAATTTTAATAAACTTGTAAGGAGATAAACCAAAAAAACAATCAAGAAAAGTAGTTTTTCTTCTTTTCCCTCCAAAATATTTACATGTACCTCTTTTATTTAAGGGATTTTGATTGGTTTACATATTATGACATGGAAATTACATGAAAATTTCATGGGCACTTTTTGGCTGAAATATCCTTTAATTCTTGTTGAAACATAAACCTATCGAATTTTAGATACCACTGCCTTGGAGCCTGTTTTAAGCCATACAAACTCTTCTTCAATTTGCACACTAATTTATCCTTCCCTTTGACCTCATACCCTTGTGGTAGCTACATATAGATTTCTTCTTCCAAATCCCCATGGAGAAAAGTTGTCTTTACATGAAAATCTTCTGCTACCACTAGACTTAAAAAACTTCTGATTGAAGTCATTTTAACAACATGAGAAAATATTCATCAAAGTCTATACCTTTATTTTGCGCAAACCTCTTCACCACGACTCTAACCTTATACCTTTGTTTTCCTCCATCTTCTTCATTCAACTTGTAAACCCATTTATTTTACAATGTTGTTTTACTTGCAAGCAACCGGACTAAGTCCCAAGTCTAGTTATGTACGAAGGAGTCCATCTCTTCCTTCATGGCTTTCTCCCACTTCTTCTTAGTTTCTAACTACATTGCTTCTTCATATCCTTTTAGTTCGCCAAAATTAGTCAACAATACATAATATAATGAAGGAGAATATCGTTCAGGGGGTCCACTTAACCTAGTAGATCTTCTAACAACACCAATAGGAGTTTGAGGTGCCTGTTGCTGTTGATCATTATGATTTCTTGGCACCTTTGAATTTAATTTTCTTGTGATCTCATCAAGCATTGTGTATTCTGTGTTTTATTTTTCCTTTGTCTTTCCCTGCAACTGATCTTTATACGAAACCCTTTCATTGAATATCACATCTCTACTCCTGATGATTTTATGTTTTTCATAATCATAGAAGCAATAACCAAAATCATTAACACCATATCCAATAAAGGTACACTTATTTGATTTTTCCTCAAGCTTTGTTATGTTTTCTTTATTAATGTGGACACATGCTTCTCAACCAAAAGTCTTTAGAAATGAGTACTTTACATTTTTACCTATCCATGCCTCCTTTGGAATACGACCATCCAAGGAACTTGAAGGCCCTATATTTATTAGATAAACAAAAATATCTACAACATCTGCCCAAAATTGTAAGGGAAATATTACATGCAATTTCATGCATATTGCATGCTCCATGATTGTTTTGTTAATCCTTTTTGACACACCATTTTCTTGTGGTGTTCCTGGAACTACCTTCTCTCTACGAATTCCATGCTCTGAACAATAATTACAAAACTCCTTGTCATAGTATTCACCTCCATTATCTGATCTAAGACACTTCAACATCTTTCCTGTCTCATTCTCAACCAAAAATTTCCATTTCTTAAAAGTATCAAATACATTAGATTTATTTCGAATACAATATACCCAAGTTTTCCTTATTGCATCATCAAAAAAAGTAAAATAATAGCGAGATCCACCTAGAGATGATACTTGAGTAGGTCCCCATACATTTGTATGCACAAGCTCTATTTTTTCACTCTTATTATCTTTCCAAACTCTTAGAAATCCGACTCTCTTCTATTTTCCATAAACACAATTCTCATAAAAGTCCAAATCAACATGCTTCAAACTTGGCAACAAATTCCTTGAGTGAAGAATCTGCATCCCCTTCTCACTCATGTTCCTGAGCTTATGATGCCAAAGTTCCGTATCTATTTCTGTGGAGGTTAAAGCATTAAAGGAATTATAAATACCGTTGCATAAATACAATGTACCAACCTTTTCTTATTTTGTTATTACCAGGGCTCCTATAGTGACCTTCCAGGTTTTTTCTGTAAATGTAGTTACACAACCTTCACCTCCTAACTGGCCTGTTGAAATTAGATTTTTTTTAGATATGGAACATGCCTTACCTCCTTTAACAAAAATTTCTTTCCATTCTATTGTTTTATAAAAACATTACCCATTCCAACGATTTTACAAAGTTTATGATCACCCAAACAAATTTGTTCAAAATCTCCTTGAACATAGTCATGGAAATGTTTCCTATCAAGTGTGACATGGAATGAAGCCCCTAAATCTTCCACCCATGCATCAATAATATTTTTTATTGAAAGAATCAAAGCATATTGCAACACATCACCTCCTACATTCACTTCATGATTGTTCTCTTGTTGTCCATCTCCTTCTTTTCCCTTCCGATATTTATAGTCTTTCTTCCGGTGTCATTTCTTCCCACATTTCCATCACACTATCCCTGATATGGATATGGATATGACTTTCCTTTACTTACTACAATGTCTCAGGTTCTTTCCTCTCTCCAACTTTCTACCCCTAGTCTCTGCAGTCAAAGTATTACTTGTTGTCTCACATGAGATTTTCCATCGCATTTCCTCAGTAAAGATAACACCAATGACATCATCAAACTTTAAAGTACTAGATCTAGAGACAAAATTACTGTTGGCCATAACTAATCCATTCCAACTTTATGGAAATGAGAATAGAAATAATAAAGCCCTATCTTCGTCATCAAAATTTACCCCTATAGAATTTAACTGACTGGTAACCATGTTAAATTAATTTAAATGATCAACAATAGGTCCACCTTATGACATCTTCATATTAAATAAACAATTCATAAGAAATACCTTGTTTGACACAGAGGTTTTTCATATAGTTTGACCAATGCCATCATTAGACTCGTTATTGTCGTTTCCTTTGAAATGTTGAAAGCCGCCAATGCTGCCAGACACAACCGTATTGTTCCAAGTGTCTTTCTGTCAATAATCTCCCACTCTTCGTTCATCATACTTGTCATCTTCTTTGCTTTTCCTCTCAATGGTAGGTGAATATCTTTCTGATACAAATAATCCTCCAGTTTCATCGTCCATAGTCGGTAATTTTGGTCGTTGAATTTCTCAACCCTAAAACTACCATCTTCTTCCATTTCTCCCACTCGAACTAGGAGCCCTTCTTCCCTACGATTTTATTAACCAAATAGACCTCCAACTCTAATACTAGTTGTTAGAAATTAATTAACAGAGTAATGTAACACATAAACTATTGAGGAAAAAAAAACACATAAAAGCATAAAACAAGAGAGACAAAGATATACGTGGTTCACCCAGTTTGAGCTACGTCCATAAAGAAATAGCCAATCCTTCTTTTATATTATCCAACAAAATGAAGAGATACAACCTATAAAAAATCTGTTGTAATTTCATCTTCGCTCTCACACAATTTCTCATCTTTTCTTCGTGCACAGAATTATCATACATAACCGCAATAAAATTCCCTAATATAAACTGAGGGTTTTCTTCTATGGAAAAAAAACCCTAAATTAATATAACTTATACCATTAGATCTTCCGCCTAATGAATGACCCAAATTGACTAATATATTACAATATTTTACAAAGTAATATTTCATCTAATTTTTGCTTCGAGGTGCTACCCTTGAACCCCTGCCAAGGGGGAGGCTCCAAATAAATCCAACCATCCTCCTCCAGACCCCCCTAGTAGCAATAGTGGGGGGAAATCCACCCCCACTCCCTCACCCACCCCCCTAATCAGGGATTGAGATCCAACCAAAACTGAAACAAAAAACCTTTGAACAATCATGAAGATAATTAGGCTCCACACCTAACACCACCAATTTACCATTAATAAAGTCAATGCATCCACTTATCCTTACATTACAAGGTTATACTACCAAAATTCCTTAAAAATAATAAAACACCCTTAGCTTATATTTTTTTTATCATGAAGGAACATTCATTTTACCACGAGAAGCTTGGAGTGGAGCACATAAGAAGGAAAAGGACCCTCCCTTAAGGTAGATTTGGATCCATCTTCTTCAAGTATCTTGAGGTGTTGCTTATTAGCATTTGGTTCCATTTATAATATACTCTTTCATATTGCATGTTGTCTAAATTACTTTCTTCCACATCATATATAATACAAAATGGTTTACTTTCATAGAATTTCTAGTTTACTTCCATTTTATCCACTACTTAAACAAAATTATTAAGTGGGAATTTTCAATATGTATTAATAGTAAATGACCAATACCAACATTTCATGTTTTTATTCTATATTTAGATTTATTAACTAGGTATCCTAAATTCTTTTCCGAAAACAAGGATACATATTTCTATTATTCATAACATAGAAATTTCATGACCATGCACCATCTTAAGGATGATTGTATTCTCAATAAAAGCTTAAAATAAGTGACTAATATCATAAGTAAGATTAACATGAATAAATTTTGTTTAAATTTCCTTACTATGCACCATCTTAAGGATGATTGCATTCTCAATAAAAACGTAAAATGAACATTGACTAATATCATAAGTAAGATAGCGTGAAAAAATGTCGTTTAAATCCACCTAAACAACAATTTATTCTTAAACATTTAAATGATATAGATATTTATTCCCATGACCCAACTTGTATTTCTTCATAGACTCTAATGATGGACATTAGTTTGGAACTTGAAACATCAAGAACTAAGTTATGCATAAACATATTTAGCTTAGCAATTGACCTCGTTTATGCTGCGATCAACACCCTTTAAATTTTTTTCTTACACTTGAATTTTTGAGCCTATTGGGGATCTTGCGATTTATTGTTGATAACCACTTCATCGTCAATTGATGTTTGCTACGTGTTTCAATCTTCTTCTCGGGTTCTAATTGTCAAAGTAACTTTCTCTCACACGCTTTATCCATGCTAAATGCACGAGAGCAACTTTCTTATGCAAGCCTAGACTGTCGATAGTAAGTGTACACTTTTCATTGACAGTCTCCCCCACTTCAGTTGCAATTATACTTCTTTTCCGTGAGTTTTCCCAACTGTCGTTTTTTCATACCTTTTCTTTCATAAGTGTTGCTTGTATGCCCATGACTATCGTTTTTCTTTCTTTCACTTTAACAAGTGGAATTTTCATGTTATGTTTTCTCTGGCATGTGTCACCTTCAACTTCTTAAGCTTTTGCAAGTGTCATTTTCACGTTTTCTTACTGTCGCAAGTGTCACTTCTAACTAATTTCACTCATGTATGTGTCACACCTTTTCACATCACTAGAGTCAGTTCTAACACAATATTCTACATTATATGGTCCTATATATTATAATAATATGTGCTAGACACATTCCCATAGCTTAGTGCACTTTTTGGTCACAGTTGACACTTGTGTTCTAAGTGTCGTAATGCTACAAATCAATTATCACACTTAGAAATAAGTGTCACTTTGCTATCGTTTCAATGTGTGATTTATTTTCACGAGTCTTGTGCATTCCCATAGCTTGTATTGATGTCATTCATGTGTGTGATCCTTTTTTTGGACTTGTTTGGAGGTCTTTTCCTCTCTTTCTCCACTAGTTTCACATAGCAATTCTGGAGCTCTTCTTGGTCCTCCTACCCAGTGCAAGTTGTGAATACATGAACTTTCCTCCAGGTGATGAGAACTACCTATCCATGAGCCTCATTGATGAAATATATGTCCCCCAAAATTGTGCACTGAGTCTTTCTTAAGGTTAGCCCCTATATATACACATTGAGAACCATCAAAGCATGGTCACCTAACCCTAGTTGCTTGTATTGAATCACTAGACTTAATTTGACAAATTCCTCCTTTTATAATGCATGGAGCATTTCTAGTGGCTGTTTGCAAAATAAAACTGCATAATACAAGGTCTCTTCCCTCCACAGTGCAGTGAGCACTCTGTGAGAAAAATGACTTGTCTTTTGTTGCTTTCCTTATCCAACTGCACAATTTTCCTTCCCAGTGATCCTTCTTGCCACATGCCACATTTCTAGTGGACAATCAACCACTATAGAAGCAAAATGTGCTAGCCTGGAATACTCCCTCTCAAGTGCAACAAATGTCAAAATTATAGTTCCCAATCTTGCCTTCTCTACTGATTGTAACCCCTCACTACATCATGCCTTATTCTGCTAGCCTTTTGTGGTTGCATGTCACATTTCTAGTGGATAGTGAAGCCTCTCCTAGATCACTTATGAAGAAAACTATGCCCTCCCTTAAGCCTGCCTCTCAGTTAGGTTGCATTTCACAGTTTTAGTTAGCAAGCCATCAACCCTTGTCCACTAGATTCCCTCAATACACAATCATTGAGTCCTTCCATGCCTCCATAATGCATGCCACAATTCTAGTCCATAGTTAGGGCCTCCCTTAGTCACTGTGAATCTCAACTGCATTATCACTACCTTCCTTTCCATTGAACCTTGCACATTGTGCAGTTTTATTCAGCCAACTCATTGACCCTGTCTCTTGCACTTTATCACTACGTTGGACGCTAAAGAGCCCCTCCTCATAGCACATGGCCCAATTCTACTGAGAAGTCGTTCCATTCCTCAACCACAACTATGCTCAACTATGCCATCCTTAACAAGCCTTCCTCTTTCAGTCTTCTCACAAGACTATCACAAGCAACTTCTTCCATGAGAAAAGTAGGGTTAGGATAGATGATTTCAACACTGATCTTGCCTTTTCATGAGTGATATTAATTGGCAGGTGTACCATCTCATCATGACAATATGATACCCAAGGAAGATGTCAAGGATAAGGAACAAAGAAACACTTGCAGAGAAGAAGCACATAGAGGCATTAGAGGAAATTTGAGCCTAAAAGTGCCCATGAAATTTTCATGTAACTTCCATGTCATAATATGTAAACCACTCAAAATCCATTAAATTTAAAAAGAGGTACATGTAAATATTTTGGAGGAAATATAAGATTTTTTTTTTTTTTTTTTTTTTAGCATACCTCCTTACAGGTTTACTAAAATTTCAAGTGTAGACACTCGTTGGATGCAGAATTAAGTTCCACATCCAATGAGCACACATTATGCATACTTTTGAGAAGACCCATGTTAATAAAAATTACAAATACATTAAAAAATGTGTTAAACATGCTTTTCTAATGTATCTGCAATTTTTATCAATGTGGGTCTTCTCAAAAGTATGCATAATGGGTACTCATTGGATGTGGAATTTAATTCTGCATCCAATGAGTGTCTACACTTGAAATTTGAGTAAACCTATAAGGAGATACACTAAAAATACAATTAAAAAAAGTAGTTTTCTCCTTTTCCCTCCAAACTTCATAACTCTTATTTTATTATTTTAACTATTATTTTATTATTTTTCCTTAGGAGGTTACTTTTAGGCTGAAATTTCTTCTAATGAACCATCATGAGAACATGAAGCAAATTCGAGACCATGAGAGAATGAAGACATTACATGATGACTTAGAAGGTCCCATACTGATCCAAGACCCTTTGGAGGGTGAAGGTGAAGAACAAAGTAGATATGTCATGAAGAATGAAGACAAAGCAGCAAAGGGAGAACTTGGAATTGCCACATCATCATGAAGTTCCATGCCATCATTGCCAAGTTAAGGCTTGTACAAGTGTCATCAAAATTTCATATGAGTTAATGTGCCTTGCCACATGATGTATAATGTAATTATGTATTATCAAAAGGAAAATGACAAAATGTAAATATGTAGAATTCCAAGAGTCACATATGGACTAAAGAGTCAATAGAAGTCCAAAGGTCATTTAGGAGTCCAAGTGTCATGAGGGTAGCTCAAGAGTCATAAGGGGAGATGAAATATCATTCCTCTTGTTATAAATACACCCTCATAACTCAAGCAAAAGGATTTTTTAGGCTTAAACTCTTGAGAGCTAGCCATGGCTTCTTTTGCTTGGCATAGGAGAGAAAATCATTCTTTTGGAGAAGCAACAAGTGACTTTATGTTCCACTATTGGAACTAGTTCCTCAGGTCCATTGTAACTATGTAATCAGAGCTTTCACTTAATTATTAGAAGCTCATTGAGCCAACACATTTTCATGCATGTATCATGAATGTTGTAATACTATTCTTTAGATGTTTGCGGTCACATGTTATGGTCATATGTACTAAGGAAATTGAACTAATTTATTGGATTATGTACTCATCTTGTTGAATTTGTGTTGTAGTTGCTTTAATGATCGTTGTGTCTATGTGAACTATTTAGTTAGATAACTAACAAACCTTTTCCTTCTATCATGTGCATCTATCAGGATAATGCTATTACTTTCCTTCTAGAGACCCACTTTTGTCTCCCCTCCCGTGAAAGCCTCCTTTTACACATTGCAATTGGTGTTTCATAGTGTCAACTTACTCACTGATTTCAAAGGTTATGTGTTAATCTCTTATGTTACCAATTGCAACCAAGACAAACATTAAGTTATGGTGGTTGGACCAATAATCTAGATGGGGCTTCTACTCCAAATGGTGTGAGGCCTAATTGGGACTTCACATCAGGGAGACCCCCTGTGTGTTGGCGGTATGCAGGACCATCAACAAGACTATAGAAGTTGTATGAGACAATATAATGATCTGTTAATTTTCTAGTTTTATTTGATAATGTTAGTCATTACTATTAAATAACACATTAATTCATGACCATGATGATATTTAATGTCCATTGAAACCATAATTGGTACATCAGACTTTAAAATAGATAAATATTGCATATATTATTTTAGAATCATATTTAGTACTGAAAAAATAGTAAGAGAAGTGTTCCAAGATTACCATAGTTTTGATAATTTAGGAGATTAGGAAGGTTAGTATTGTAACATACATTTTGAAATTAAGTTCTAATTTGGATTTATGCAGAAAACTCTAAGAGAAAGTATCGTTTATCTTCAACCTTCCGAGTATCACAAAAATGACATATTGCTGCATCTCATAGTGTTTTAAGAATTAACAAATAAAATGGAAAACCATCTCTTATAATACTTTTGAGAATAAATTATATAAATTTTTTCTACCCTTTAATATTAAATTTTATAACTTTTTCTTCTCATTATTATAATCCAATAATACAAAGACCAGAGTTTCTGTGGACCCAAAACTATCATCAAACTTTTAAAGGTTTCAGTGAATTCTAAAAATAAAAACTCACATAAAGAGTGTTCAATGATACACAGGTATAACTATATTCTGGCATAATTTGTTTTCCTAATTCGTATAAACCTTTTCCGAATAAAGATTGTTCAATGATACGGAGGCCGTGAATGATAGTATAACTATATCCTGACATAGTTTATTTTCCCAATTAAAATTAAACTTAAGTTAAAAAAGAGAATTCACTTATTGGAAAAATTAACATTATTAATAATACTAAGATTATTAATTTAAGTAAACATTATGCACATTAAAAATTAAAAACATTGCTTATTAATTAAAAAATATTAAAGAAAATCGAAAGAAACATAAATATTGGTGTCAACCCTGTCAAGGAAATGCAACATCGGAATAAAATCTATGATACAATTGGGTAAATTGAAATTATACATTATCATTCTCATATATATAATTACAAAGTTTTATTTTTATAATATTAAATATATAAAATTATAAATATATTTAAATTATAAATTATAAATTAAATATATAAAATTTAATAAATGATACAATTGGTAAGGAAAATAATACATTATCATCTCTCATAAATATAATTACGAAGTTTTTATTTTAATAATTATTAATATTATAAATATAATAATTATAATTATTGATTTTTAAAAATATTAAATTATAATTAATATAAATATTGAATAAATAGATTAATAAACTTAAGTATGGGGGTTTACGTAGTGCATTATATTTGATATCATTTTGGGATTCAACTGCGTTAAGTCATTCACGTATGACCATTTCCATGAGAGGTATTCGTAACTGACTAATTTTTCATGATTTTTGAATAGTTCACTTGAAACTAGTGAAATGTGGAGAACAAATCACATAGCATCAATCATCACTTTCGGGGCTTGCACCCGGTAACCAGGACTTCCCAGGAGGTCACCCATCCCAGATCTCCTCTGGCTCAAGCGCGCTTAACTGTGGGGTTTTTCCCCACAATCAAGCCCACTTAGCGTGCTACCCCATTTGCAAAACCTTAGCAAGTATTGTGCCTCATGAACCATTCAAGTAGAGATCCCTTGACTCTTTTGAATTTAAGTATGGGGGTTTACGCAGTGCATTATATTAGATATCATTTTGGGATTCAACTACGTTAAGTAAGTCATTCACGTATGACCATTTCCATGAGAGGTAGTCGTAACTGACTAATTTCTCATGATTTTTGAATAGTTCACTTAGCACTCATTGCATCGGGTGATGCTCATATGGGTGAAGAAGTGGGATTGAAACTAGTGAAATGTGGAGAACGAATCACATAGCATCAATCATCACTTCCGGGGCTTGCACCCGGTAACCAGGACTTCCCAGGAGGTCACCCATCCCAGATCTCCTCTGGCTCCCAGTTGAATCCCAAAATGATATCTAATAGATTAATAAACTATTTACATAAATTAGATCATTCACATAATTTTTTTTAGCACATAAAATTTAGTTTCATGTTATTTAAAAAGTAAAAGCAATTAAATACATGTAAATATTGAGTATATAATTATTATATAGTATAGTCATATAAATTAAATTGTTGGTAAACGTGGTATCAAAACAATTACATCATATTGCATTTTAATTATCAAAATTAAAAAAGTAAAATATAAAAGATTGCTAAATTTGATTTGAATTTATGAAGAGAACGAAATGAAATACATATTTAAAACCAAAACATAGAGATATAATGAAACACAACTTCAATTAATAAATAGAAAATGTTGAAACTGTATACATGCAAAATGAAAGTAAACTAGGTTGAATAGTGGTATCTTATCTCTGAGAAGAGATACGATGACTATATGCCTTCCTAAACTACATTGCAATGAGGCTAATATGCCTTTTTATCATGAATAAACAATGAGAAACCCTATATATATATACTTTCTAGATATCATATCTAATATATATATAATATATAAATATATATATATGATATATAGTATATATTATAATATATATATATATTATATATAAACTAACATTAAGAGATGAAGCACCAAATGCTTATGGGCCCTGATAGGGTAAGTTGGAATGTCAACTTCTCGGGGTCATAATTTTGGCATATGATCTTCGTTTGATGCACACGATAACTCGTTGGAAAGGTCTTTCCGAGAAGTATAATTTTTGACTTCCCTAGGCCTAGAAAACACCTTATAGGTCCACACAATGGATCCTGAAGTTTGTGACTTAAAAGCTATCAAAAATAGAAAAATGCCAAAATAGTAAAATTATGTTGTGAGTTGGTGGACTAGGTAGTTGGCTATAACACCCTCCTCCCAAATTTATCCAAGTTAACTGGTCCACTGGGTAAACATGTGACAAGAGGCTACTATGATTTGATTAAACTCCCTATGTACAGTTAAGGAAGTGGAACTGACAAAACACAACCAATCTGACCTTCTACACATGTTACAAAAACTTTAGGAGCCAACTAATCCTTTCAAATGACCAACCCTTGAGGTAACTTGATATTTTACTAACAGAGAGTCTTAGTTGCTCCCATGAGATGGGCATGCATGTGATTGGGAC
>APFE031194176.1:25452-44731 GCA_000404065.3 Pinus taeda | reverse complement strand
AGGGGAAACTCACCCGATTCTGCTTCCCATATACACAATTTTCATAGAAATCAAAATCCAGAGAGCTATTACTCATACCTTCTACCATACCTTTACCATGAAGTATTCAAAGGCCCTTCTCTCTAATATGTACAAGCCTTTGATGCCACAACATGGTCCTCTCTCTAGAGACCACTAGATTTTCTACTCCACTTTCAGGAACCATAGAACTATTGCACCCATCAACAACAGTGCTACCTTGCAGCTTATACAGAGTTTGAATTAGAACTCCCCGAATCAATACCAGTGCCACCCGAACCATCTTGCAAGTATCCTTCTCGAACATTGTTTTTACACCTACATCATCTAGCTTGCTTATAGAAATCAGATTTCTGGCTCATGCAGGAATATGTAGAACATCCAAAAGTGTTCTAACCCTTCCACCTTGTAACTTCAACTTTACTTTTCCACGAACAACGATTCTAGCCTTCCTGTCATCCCCCAAGAAGACATCACCACCATCATATTTCTCATACTTGCAGAACCACTCTCTATGGGGAGTGAAGTGAAAGGATGCACCTGAGTCAATCAACCATGCCTCATGATCTACATGTGTACTTGAAGAAGCCAAGTACACATCCCCATCGTCATCTGAGGTGGTTTTCACCTCTGCAGAAGGAGCATCATCAGATCCCTTTCCTTTATTAGGAACTTTAGATTTACAGTCACTTTTGTAGTGCCCTTCCTTTCCACATTTCCAGAAAACCACCTTTACAGGTTTTCCTGGAGATTTAGATCTCCCTCTAGATTTAGATTTCCCACTTGATGACTTATTTTTGTTTCTGTTTTGGGACTGTCCTCGTACAGACAAGGCATCACCATTATGGCTCTCCATATTTTTTCGTCTCATCTCCTCCATCAACAAGGATGAGACTATTTCATCAAACTGCAAGGTAGTTGTATTTCTACCTATTGCAATAACCAGACTATCCCATGAATATGGTAGAGAACAAAACAAACTGATGCACTTATCTTCATCTGAAATTTTAATATCAATAGATAATAACTGACATACCACAATATTAAATGCGTTTAGATGCTCTGTCACCGAGTCTCCATATTTCATCTTTAGGTTATACAACTTTTTCCATAGGAACAGTTTATTCACCAAAGACTTAGATTGGTACAAAGTCCCTAAATTGTCCCACAAAGTCTTAGTCATAGCTTCCCCTGATACATTCAGCAATACTAAATCTGAGACACACAATCGTATCGTGCTCTTTGCCTTATGATCTAACTTCTTCCATTCTTCATCGGACATTCCCATTGGTTTAGTACCCAGATCTACCACGATCCACTGATCTTTATCCACCAACAGATCCTCCATCTTAAGTTTCCACAGCTCAAAACTATGACCATTAAATTTCTCGATCTCTATCTTTCCACTGCTTTCCATCTTCTTTCACCACCATAATCGATCTCACAGATTCCCAGTGAACAGGGTCTACCACAGGCCCGAGCGAAACCCCTCAGCAACAAAGGCATCCCCTTGAAGCCAAAACAACTCTAATACCAAATGTAGTTTTTAACCCTGTATAAAAATTACCTGCATACGAATTCTAAAACACAGAAAATAAATAATGCGAGAGCATAACACATAAAACACATATACACATAGATTTTCCCTTGGATCCCAAAACCGGGACTACCAACTTGATTTTTCATTATTGTATTTTCAATGTTACAATACATATTTATACATGCTGAAGCATCCAATACCATGGACTAAAAACCATTGCGTCCAAAAACATGGACCAAAAACCATCGCGTCCAAAACCATGTGCAAAACATCATGTACAAAACCATAGGTAGGTCCATCCAACCTAATATAGGATTCAAAAACAAAATTTTCCTGGGTGCTGCCTCAGACCCCATAGAGTGGGGTTACCTGCACCCCTCAAACCCCCTGTAACTCCCCCCTGCTACGCAATTGACGCAACAAAGGGGGGGCTTCTCCCCCCTTCTAACCCCCCAGTTAACTACACGGGCTAGTCGTGGAAAGAATATAGCACAACCCAACAACATCTAGCCAAAAACTATGCCACGCACTTTTTCAGATTCTGCCAATGATAAAACTTCTTCACTATTGTCGTGATATTTTGATATCATGGATGACCTGAATACAGTTTCACATGAAACTCTCTCAATATAGTCTTCTTGAGCTCACTACTCTTTGGCACATATATCCTATCCCTAAATCTGATCAAACCATTTTCTATAAGATAATAGTTTACATCCTAACCACCTATACCCTATTATAATTGTGCTTAAGCCCCATGTACCTGTCATCCTGCTGGCCTGCTTGTAAGATCTGATACTGTAAATATCTCCCATAAGAACTCATAACGGCTATATGATTCACATCTATCCACTTGCTAAGAGCATCTGTAACCATATTCTCTTTACCCTAATGTACATGATATCAAAATCAAACTCATTGATCATGGCCAACCATCTAAATTGTATGATATTCAGATTTGAATGATCAAACAAGTATCTCAAACCACTATGATCACTAATCAATACAAAACTCCTACCAAGAAGACAGTGCCTCCACATCTTCAAGGCATGGATGATCGCTACCATCTCAAGATTGTGTGGCAGATAATTCTGCTCATGCTCATTTAGTTTCCATGACTCATAGCATACTACCTATCCTTCTTGCATAAGGACTCCACCAAGTCCTAACTTACAAGCATCTGTACATACCACAAACTATTTGTCCATATATGGAATCTTTAACATTGGAGCATTAGTCAACAACTACTTCAACTATTCAAAACTTTCTACACATTCCTCTATCCATTCAAATTTCTTACCTTGCCTCTATAGTGACGTAATAGGATATGAAATGCGAGAGAAGTTCTTGATGAAATTTCTAACCCCATAAATGATCTTAACTCATACACATTTCTAGGAGTTTCCCACTCCATGATAGCCCTTATCTTCTATGGATTCACTATTATTCCTTCCTTGGAAACAACATATGCCAAGTAGTGTACCTCTATCTAAAAGAAACTACATTTTCTAATCTTGGCATATAACTAATGCTTTCTCAGTATTCTCAACACTGCTACTAAGTGCTCGACATGTTCTTCCTCATTCCTAGAATATATCAAGATGTCAACAATGAATACAATAACAAGCATGTCTAGATAAGGACACAACAAACTATTCATCAAGCACATAAAAGTAGCTGGAGCATTAGTAAAACCAAATGGAACTACAAAAAAATCATAATGCCCGTACTTGGTTTGGAAATATTTCTTGTATATGTCCTCTTATTTAATGTGTACCTGATGATATCCTAATCTTAGATCAATCTTCAAGAACTTTGCTGCTCCCTTCAATTGATCGAACAAGTCATCAATCCTTGGAAACGAATACCTATTCTTAATGGTTACCTTGTTCAACTGCCTGTAATCAATGCATGACCTATGAGTAGCATCCTTCTTCTTCACAAATAATACTGATGCACCCCAATGTGATACAATTGTCCTAATGTATCCCTCGTCAAGCATTTCCTTCAATTGTAGCTTTAGCACTACTAACTCTAAAGTTCTCATTCTATATGGTGCCTTTGATGCTGGTGCTTCCCTAGGTACCAACTTAATAGAAAAGTCTACTTCCCTTTGAGGTGGAAACTTTGAAATATTTGCTAGAAACACATCTTGAAACTATTGTAAGATCGGTTACCTTCTCAATACCTTTGCATCCTCAAAATCCTTACCTTTACTAGTAGAAATGTACATTGCAAATAATAGTCACCCTTTTTAGAGACTGTGCTTTTCTTGTATAACTATCACCATCCTAACTGATGTTGATTTTTTCTTACCCTGTAAGACCCTATGTTCCCCATTGTCATCCAAGCACTCAATGGCCTTGTCATAAAAATCCACTTTGGTCCTATGAAGATAAAACCAGCCCATGCCCAAAAGGATACTATATGATCCCTATGGAAATAAATTCAAATGTGCTAAGGTAGGCATACCATTCAACTTGAATGCACAAGCTATTATCCAGTGATACAGTCTCTTCAATAAGATTATGCATGCACTTCTTTATTCAAAGCATACTTATCCACCAAGTCAAGGTTAACATAATTATAATTAGATCCAGGGTCAATGGAAATAGAAGCAACTTGATCACAAAGCTTACCATCCATCTCGATAATAGATGCCTAGTGATCTTCCTGCCTGTTATACAACACAACATAAATATGAGGAATGCTCGGCCCAACATCCCCAATAGTCTATGCCTCCTGTGCACTATAGATCTAAGGCCCACAACCCTAATATTGTGGAAAATATCTCTTAATATATTCCTTACCACATTTCCAACACTCCAATAATTCTGTACAATCACCTCGATTCTGCTGTTGTGACCCATGTCCTTGTTTAGCTATGTTGAACTTCTTGTATGGTGCAACATTCTCTTTCTCTTTTGCATTCTGAGGCCTTTTTATTTTAAGATGCAATTTACCTTTACCTTTATCTTTCTCTTTCCATCCTAGCTAAGATTATTTCTTACGCTTTGACTACTCATAGCAATGCTTCAATTTCCCAATAACTTCCTCAAGTGATTGAGGATCACCATACTCAATCCTGTCTCTAAATGCTAATGGAAATCCACAGACAAATCTATGAACTTTAGCCTTCTCATCCTTAATATATGGTAGATGCCTCAATAGTTCCAGGAACTTAGTCGTATACTTATCGTCGATCATTTATTTAATCTTTAACTCATATAACTCATTAGCCTTACTGTTGTGGTACCTTTTTGACAAGTACTTCTTCCTAAAAAGTATTTTGAATTCATGCCAACTGAAATATTCTATCTTGATGTCTCTAACCTACTTCACATCTTCCCATAAGATGTATGCTTTCTCTTTGAGGCTAAAAATAGCTATTTTGGCCTTCATATTCTTTGCGTACTCATGCAACTCAAATAATTTCTTCATCCAATGTAACAAAGCCTCTGCATCCTCCATCTTCTTTAAATATCCATCAAAGGTATGTGGCTTAGCTTTGTGAAACCCATATGAAAAATATCCCTTGTCACGCCTCGTGTAAGGATGATAATGATGATGATCATAGTGTCTGTTAGAACCAGAGCTAGAATAGAACCTATGTCCATCACCTCTCCTATCCGGAGTGTCCAAGAGCCTGCCATCTCTGATCATGTCATCCCTATATGACCTATGCCCACCATGGGATCTACTTCCATATGCCCTATTACTCCTATCCTCCTACCCATGGCTAATTCGAAGTGGTCATTTTTCTGCATTTCTAACAAACTATGAAGGATTACTACATTGACTTATGCTTGTTTCTCTTGTCCTGCATGATTCTTTCATTGTGTTCCTCACAAATTCTTATCAATGCTTTCAAAATTATCAATATATCTGCTAAGTTAGAAGAGTTCCCAACACCATGCTACTCATATGATCCATAAGGAAAATCCCAGGAACTGTAGTCTACCATCTTGGTAGTCATATCTGACCTCTTTCCTGCTAGTATACCATGTTAGCTAAACTAGAACATAATATAATGAACATACCTTAGTATAGTTAAAGGGAGGATATCTCATATGCAAGATCAACCAAATTAGTGCAATACATGTATAAACATAATCATAACGATACATAAACATAATTTCAACCATTATCAATGCATGACCATACCGATCACATACCATGACCTCATGCATGACAACTATCGCCATGTCAATGTATGCATAATTGACATATGTATGACATGCATGTATACACACATTATACAAACCCTGACATACATAACTAGTGCATAACTGACATATACTCATGATAAACACATCCAACAACAACACCATCAAATTTCACATGGTGACACAACTGCAACCATGACCAACACCATGCATAATTAACAAGCACATAGACCACAAGTATAAGGAACACATATACAATCGAGATGAATGCATGACTAGCACATAGCCTATCCAGTCCAAGTGGTGAACCATGCTCTAATACCACTCAGTAACACCCTCCTCCCACATTTACCCAAGTTAATCGGTCCGCTGGGGTAAACATGTGACGAGGGGATACTATGATACGATTCAATTCCCCATGTACAGTGAAGGAAGTGGAACTGAGAAAACTCAACCAAGCTGACCTTCTACAAATCTTACAGAACCTTCAAGAGCCAACCAACCCTTTCAGGTGACCAACCCTTGAGGTGACATGAAATTTTACTAACCTAGAGCCTTGGTTGCTCCCATGACATGCATGTGACTGAGACCCTCCATTCACTCCTAGAACAAGGGCATGCCAATGACTGGGGACTTTCCAAGCTAGTTCTGAGCCCGTGACCCTAGATTCTGTGCCACTTTTTTAGGGATAGGTCTTAGGCCACTGCCTAGAACTTCATGAGACTTCTAGAAATGAAAAATAACATCGAAACAATGATACTAAAGCAAATAATTGAACAATTAATTGACCTAACCCCTACTAGCAATGACAAGCATTTCGTCAAACATGTCACAAATATGCATTCTATAGGTCCTAGATTACCTGAATATGGTTTTGCATGAAACTCTCTCAAGATAGTATTCTTGATCTTACTACTGCCTAGCACATATATCCTATCCCTAAATTTTACTAAACCATCTACTGTAAGACGATAGTCTACATCCTGACCACCTGTACCCTGTTGTAACCTGTGCTTAAGCCCCATGTAAATATAATCCTTTTGATAAGATCCGATCTTGTAAGTATGTCCCATAAAACATCATAGCTACTATATGATTCACCTATATATTCCTGCTAAGAGATTGTGCAACCCTCTTCTTTTTACCCTTGATGTACATGATATCAAAATCGAACTCACTGATTGTGCCAATCATCTAGCTTGTCTGGCATTCAGATCAGGTTGATCAAATAAGTATCTCAGACCACTTTGATCACTCATTAATACAAACCTTATACCAAGAAGATAGTGCATCCACATATTCAACACATGGGTGATTGCTGCCAGCTCAAGATCTTGTGTCAGATAATTCTTCTCGTGCTTGTTCAATTTTCATGACTAATAACATACTACCTATCCTTCGTACATAAGGAATCCACCAAGTCCTCTCTTACAAGCATTTGTACATACAAAAAACTCCTTGTTCGAATATGTAATGTTTAACACTAGAGAATTCGTCAACAACTGCTTCTACTGTTCAAAAATTTCTACACATTCCTCTGTCCATTCAAATTTCTTACCTTGCCTCTACAATGATATAATAGGATATGCAAAACGAGAGAAGTTCCTAATGAACCTCCTATAATAACTTGATAACCCCATAAATGATCTTAATTAATTCACATTTCTAGGTGCTTCCCACTCCATGATATCCCTTAGCTTCTCTAGATCCACTACTATGCCTTCCTTGGAAATAACATGTCCCAAGTAATGTACCTCTGTCTGAAAGAAACTATATTTGCTAAGCTTGGCATACAACTGATGCTCTCTTAGTAGTCTCATCACTACTGCTAAGTGCTTAACATGTTCATCTTCATTCTTAGAATATATCAAGATGTCATCAATGAATACAATAACAAAGTTGTCTAGATAAGGATGCAACACACTATTCATCAAGCACATGAAATTAGTTGGAGCATTAGTCAAACCAAAATGGAACTACAAAAAATTCCTAATGCTCGTACCTGGTCCAACAAGATGTCTTGTAGATGTCCTCTTCTTTAATGCATACTTGATTATATCTTGATCTGAGATCAATCTTCAAGAACACTGCTTCTCCCTTCAACTAATTGAACAAGTCATAAATCCTTGGAAACAGATACCTGTTCTTGATGGTTACCTTTTTCAACTTCCTATAATCAATGCATAACTTAAGAGTACCATCCTTCTTCTTCAAAAAAATTACCATTGCACCCAAAGGTGATACACTTGGCCTAATGTATCCCTTGTCAAGCATTTCCTTCAATTGTAGCTTTAGCTCTACTAACTATGGATTTCTCATTCTGTACAGTGCCTTTGATGCTAGTGCTGCCCTTGGTACCAACTCAATAGAAAAAAATACTTCCATGTGAGGAAAAAACTCTAAAATCTTTGTTGGAAACACATCTTGAAACTCCTGCAAGATCGACTACCTGATCAATACCTCTACATCCTCAACATAACATAATCCCTTTTCTGTGACTATGCTTTGTCTACATAGTTGTCACCATCCTAACTAATGTTGCTTTCTTCTTACCCTATAAGATCCTTTGTTCCCCATTGTCATCCAAGAACTCAATGGCCTTGTCATAACAATCCACTTTGGTCCTATGAAGATACAACCAGTTCATGCCCAAAAGCATACTATATGATCCCAATGTCAATACATTCAAATGTGTTGAGGTAGGCATACCATTCAACTCGAATGTACAAGCCCTTACCCAGTGATACACTCTCTTCTGTAAGATTATACATGCACTACTTTAATCAAACCACACTTATCCACCAAGTTAGGGTTAACATAACTATAATTAGATCTAGGGTCAATGAAAATAAAAACAACTTTATCATAAAGCTTACCATCCATCTCGATAATAGATGCCTGGTGATTTTCCTACCTATTATCCAACGCGACATGGATACGAGGAATTCTCTACCCAACATCCCCAATAGTATACGCTGCCTATGCACTATATATTTGAGGCCTACTACCCTAATTTTGTGGATAATCTCTCTTAAGATGTTCCTTACCACATGTCCAACACCCCAACCATCTTGTACCATCACCTCTATTCTGTTGTTGTGACCCATGTCCCTGTCTACATACATTAGAGTTCTTGTATGGTGCAACATTATATTTCTCATCTGCAGTTCGAGGCCTTCTTCTTTTCGGCTACCATTTAACTTTACGTTTATTTTTCCATTTCCATCTGCATTGAGATTATGTCTTACGCTTTGAATGCTCATAAAAGTGCTTCAATTTCCCAATAAATTCCTCAAGTGATCAAGGCTCATCATACTCAATCCGGTATCTAAATGCTAATGGAAATCTAGTGATAAACCTATGAACTTTAGCCTTTTCATCCTTAATATATGGTACATACCTCAATAGCTCCAGGAACATAGTCGTATACTTCTCATCTATCATCGATCCCATCTTTAAATCATAGAATTCCTTAGCCTTACTTTCATGATACCTTTCTGACAAGTACTTCTTCCTTAAAAGCCTTTTGAATTCATGCCAACTCAACTCTTCTATCATGATGTCTCTAACCGGCTTCTCATCTTCCAACCATATGTCTACTTTCCCTTTGATGCTAAAGATAGATATTCTTACCTTCATATTCTATGTGTACTCAAGAAACTCAAATAATTTCTTCATCCCAAGATACCAAGCCTCTGCATCCTCCAACCTCTTCAAATATCCATCAAAGGTAGGTGGCTTAACTTTCTTAAACCCATATGAAAAATATCCCTTGTCACTCCTTCTGCAAGGATGATAACGAAGATGATCAAAGTGCATGTCAGAACCATAACTAGAATAAAACCTGTGTCCATTACCTCTCCTATCTGAAGTGTCCAAGAGAATTCCATCTCTATTTGTGTCATCCCTATCCAACATGTTCCCACCATGATATTGATTTCCATATAACCCATTAGTCCTATCCTCCTCCCCATGGCTGATCTGAAGTGGTCCTTGTCTATGCAATTCTAACAAACTTTGAAGGATTACTGCATTGACTTCTTCTTGTTTCTCTTACGCCTGTATGGTTCTATCATTGCCTACCTTACAAATTCTTATTTTTGTCTTCAAAATTCTCAATGCATTTGCTAAGTTAGAAGAGTTACCAATACCACACTATTCATCTAATCCATAAGTAGAATCTCAGGAATTGTAGTCTACCATCTTGCTATCATATTTGATCTCTTTCCTTGCAAGTATACCATGTCAGTTAAACTAGAACATAATATAATCAACATACCTCAGTATAGTTAAGGGGAGGATATCTCATCTGTGAGTTCAACCAAATTAGCGCAATACATGTATAAACATAATCATAACAATACATAAACATCATTTCAACCATTATCAAAGCATGACCATACCGACCACATACCATGACCTCATGCAAGCCAACTATCACCATGTCAATGTATGCATAATCAACATATGTATGACATGCATGTATACACAATACATAAAAACACTGACATGCATAACCAGTGCATAACTGACCTATACTCATGATAAACACATCCAACAACAACATCATCAAATTTCACATGGTGACACAACTGCGGCCATGACCAACACCATGCATATGAAAAAAACACATAGACCACAAGTATAAGGAACACATATACAACTGACATGAATTCATGAATAGCGCACCACCCATCCAGTCCAACAGGTGAACCATGCTCTGTTACCACTCTATAACACCCTCCTCCCACATTTACCCAAGTTAACTGGTCCAGTGGGGGTAAACATGTGACAATAGGATAATTTGATCTGATTCAACTCCCCATGTACAATTAAGGAAGTGAAACCTAACAAAACATAACCAATCTAACCTTCTATACATGTTATAGAACCTTCAGGAGCCAATCAACCCTTTTAGGTGACCAACGCTTGAGATAACTTGAAATTTTACTGACCTAGAGCCTAAGTCGCTCCCATGAAATGGGCATGCATGCAACTAAGACCCTCTAGTCTCTCCCACAAAACGGGCATGCAAGAGATTAGGGACTTTCTCAGCCAGTTCTGAGTCTGTGACCCCAGATTTTGTGCCACTTTTTCAGGGCTAGGGCTCAGGCCACTACCTAGAACTTCAAGAGACTTATAGAAATGAAAAACAACATTGAAACAATGATACTAAAACAAATACTTGAACAAGGAATTGACCTGAACCCTACTAGCCATGACAGACATTTCATCAAATATGTCACAAATATACATTCTACATGTCATAACAACATATATAAAAGCATAGGTTTCTCATACTTATCTGCGAATCTCTGTTGGTATCAAATTATGACTGTCCATTCCACATAAAATCCTCTTTTGATTATCATTTTTGACCATCTAACCTTCATATTCCAACTATAATCCTTAGAAACTAAATGATATGATGTCATTATCATTATTTTTAGCTTGAAACTAATTTTGAAATTATTGTGCTAAAAATGACATTTTTTTCAGAAAATTACAAGAAGTTGTAACTTCCTGTAATTGCTCCATTGTTTGACATGTTGCATAGAGGGTGGGTGAATTTGAAGATTGTGGGCATGAATTAAAATGGACACGGATGGTGGATTACCTATCCACTTTCGGTTTTGAATAAAATAGGTGTTTGGTCAATGCTGTTCAATCCCAGCCACTTCAGTAGAATTTCCAGATTTTGTGAAGAAAATAATTTCTTTTTTGAGAATTTTTGCATAAATGAAGGAACTGATTCAATTTCAACCTTCTTGGATGTAATTAATAGAATTCTGTTAGGATAATATGGAGGAGGAATAACTTCTTTTGTTATAGGATTGATGATAAATAACCTATGAGAGAAGACTATGTTTTTCTGCTAGATTTTGGACATATGAAAGTACAATTTGTGCATTTTTAATTTCCAGATTTAATACAGACTTCACTATTGAGTTTATGCTTCCAGATCCAATAGTCATACTCTTCTGAATTGTTTTTCAGTGTGCTTGTGAAGTGTTGAAAGGCCCTCATCACTTTGTTGGTACACTTTGTTATCAAGTTTCTTTACTAAGTTGCATAAATAGATTTAAAAATTCAGAGGTTATTTCTATGTGTTGCAAGGAAGGTTATGTGATTGAATTTGTTGATTGGAAAGGATTAGAATTTGTTGTGAAAAGAACCTTGTAAAATGACTTAACCAATACTAACCTTGAAGATATATATATATATATATATATATATATATATAAATATATATAATATATATATATATATATATATATATATATATTATATATAATATAATATATATTATATATATATATATATATAATAATATATATGCTTGTTGTTGTATAACTTCGATATTTGCTTATTGGCTTTAATTTCAAAGATAGTTTATGTAGAAATTTTGAATAATATAACACTTATTCACAGATATTATCCTGATTATACACTATTTGCGGAATGCATGCATAATACATAACCTCCTCTATGTTGATCATCAATTTGCAGAATTAAAACAACAATCGCATGCGCACATTGAAACATCAATCACACATATCAACACAATATGTATTGGGGAAATCATACAGCTGAAAACCCCTCAACTATCTATATATTATATTGATTGATAACATGTAACAATACATAGTACAATACTCCTCACAAGTACTCAGCACTATCTCCACCTGTTACACACAAACTAGCTCAGATCTGAATCAATCACAGGTTCAAATCTCCTCCACTGCTTACCTGCCTCCACTGCGCAATCTTGCATGAGAATAGATGAGAATGGCTGATCCAAACTCATATTTCCCTTGTCTATACCATGCAATCCTCATTGGCAATACTCAATCCATTGATTGTGCAAATCTCATGCACAACTATAGTCACAACTGACAGCTGTCTTGCCCTTTCACTCACCTCTAACACTTGTCTCCATTGAACTGTCCATGCACTGAGTTAACTGATGTATTCTTTAGTTGATTTATGAGTTTATAATTAGTGAATTAATTAATAATTAATTCACACCACTCATCACTTATTCTATTTTTCAGTTAGACTAAATACAACTAGTTCAACTAAGTCAAACTGAACACAACTCCATCAACTCCTCAATCAACTCCACCAAACTCAATCACTTGAGTTCTAACTGAAGTCCTTCATGCAATAGCTCAAGTAACCCATAAGAAAAGCATATTTCCTTTTGGCAGTTGCATGTGCCACATTTGTAGCTCGAACTGAAGTGTTGCAAGAGGATAAGATAATGTTTATAGTCCAAATATTATTAAGAGCTAATATTATTCGACTGTTCTATTTTTAGCCTGGCAGTCTTAAAATAGACTCTGCCCATATGTCTAAAAATAGAGGTCTGTCTATTTTTACCAACATGACCAATCATCCACAATTAGCATCCTGCAACTCATAGACCATGATCCATATGTCTAAAAATAGACTTTGCGCCAAAAATAGCCTGCGGGACCACTTAGTGAAGGCGGCTTCTTTTCACTAAGTTCCATCATCTTGCTGCATTTTCAACAGTTTATGATTTGATTTCCAAGTGATTTAGATTTGTAATTGTTAAATTCAATTTGCAGTTAGATAAGTGATTCTTGTAAGGGATTCAATTGTCATTGGTTTGCAACATTACTCATCTTATTTGCTGCTTGGATTAGCTAGTAGTTGAAATTTCTTTGAATTGTTATGATCTAAGGATTGGAAAGGATTCTATTGAGAAATATTCTTGCAAGGGAATGATAGGATTTTTAACTAGCCATTAGTGCTTTGTTTTGTTACCTAGACAATCATAATTTTATTAGATTTGTTTTCATCTAGATTGATGCTTAAGTGATTGAAAATACAAGGAAGGACCTCTTGTAAGAGAGCACTATTAATTTCATTTCACTAGGCTATCATTGGAACCTCAAATCCTTCTAGATCTATATACATTAGATGAGTGCCTTTAAGTGTACTTTCCCGGGTTGATAAAGGAATTAAGAGCTTAACTTTCCTTAGTAAGTAAAGACCAAACATTTTGGCGTTGTTGCCGGGGAGGTCCAACTAGAAAGATTTAGAAAAAAAATCTAAAAGAAACTTAAAATCAACAAAACAACAAAACATAGATTTAAATTTAATTTTTAGTCATGTTTATTTATGTCTAGATTTAGGGATGAGAAAGGAAGATTCACAAAAACCCCCCAACCAACAACCAATCCACCATTAGGAGCAGAACCATTAGAAAGGATTGAGTACGCAACACCAACTAGAAAATATACTATCGAAAAACTTGAGGAAAAACAAATGTTAGGCCAAAGACTTACTCTCATTGAAAGACAAATCCTACTAGCTCATGAGGCAAAGAAAAGATATATACCCGGGACTTCTATAGTAAGGAAAATAAAAGAGAGTAGTACAAAAATCCAACAACCTATCTTTGAACAAATTTCCCCTCAAGAACTAAAACAAGAAGAAGAGATAGAAACCTTAGACAAATCACAAATTACAATGGCTGAAGACGGAGGATCCAGAGGACCTACTCCAAAACAACTAAGATAGTATGAGAGACAAATGGAAGAAAGGAGAAGAAAAAGGGAGAAAGAAGAAAATCAAGGAAATGACACTCAGTTTGGAGGAAATCCAAATCCACCAAAAATAGAGGAATTCACATTTAAATTTCCAATTCAAGATAGAGGAGAGTATATGGATGAGAAAATTAAAATGAAAAATATACCGCCATCTGTATTACCAAACTTTTATGGTATGACATCTGAAGACCCGAACTCGTTTTTATTCGAATTTGATATAGTATGCCGAACCTATGGATATACCGATGATGCACATAGACTTCAACTTTTTCCTTCTACCTTAAAAGCAACAACACTTAGGTGGTTCATGGGATTAGGTGAACATTCAGTCACTGATTGGGATGACATGAGAAAGATCTTTTTGAAGAAGTATCAACCTTACTGTCAATCAAAAGATTCTAAAGATGACATCTTTAGAATGAACCAACAAGAAGATGAGACCTTAGAGGAATACTTGGAAAGATTCTCATATAATCTATAAAAATCAAAACATAGAACCATGTCTGTTGATCTTATTCAGACAATATTTCTTAAGGGTATCCAGGATGAGTATCTAGATGACCTCAATCTCATGGGTAAAGGGGACATTTCTAATTTACGTTTTGAGGAGATTGCTGACTTATGTCAAAAGTACTCAAGAAGTAGGGCAAGAAATGGAAAAAGAGCTATGACATCTAAGATCACTAAATTTGCTACAAGAAATATTACTAGAGCTGAACTAGGCAATCTATTTGAAGATTTCAAAACAGACCTTCTAAGTACTTTGGGGAATCAAATAGACACTTTGAAAACAAAGAAAAGACAAGATTAACAAGAACAAGAGTTATCTATATTCTGTCCCAAATGCAGATGAAAACATGCTTTGAAAGAATGTCCTTTAGATAACGTGCAGATTTGTGGGTTTGTACAGAAAATCATGACACCAAGGATTGCACAAAGATGAAAATTTTGCAGAATTATAATTTGGAAGCCAATGCAAAAATGGAGAACATGTAATTCATGGGAGCTAGAATTCCATGACAGCCAAGACCTCCAGGTATGTATCAAACTCCAAATTCAACAAGTTATAAAATGCCTATTCAAAATTCTTGGAATGTTCCTATGCCTTGGAAAAATTGGTTTAATCAACAGCAACAAACTTACCCACAACAAGGATGGAAAGGATATTCTTTTCCTCAACAATTTTTTTTTTTTTTTAACAAAGTCAGGTAGTTGACATATTACCAAAAGCTTTGATGGAGCAATCTTCTATTACAATTGACTGTAACACGATAAACATCTAAGCCATGAGATAGGAACACAATCTCTTCTCCTAGGCTTGTGTTCAAGACTTCATGTATTTTTATGAGAATTCTAGTGTAGTGCCTAACAAACTGACCTAATAGAAAGAGAAATCTACATGTCATGGGATCTCTGACAGTTTTTCAAGGCTTGTAGATTGATTTCTCTTGAGTTGACTGGTTCTTCTTGTCATAATTGACCAAGTTCTCTCCTTCGTTGTTTGTATAGTTGTTTTTGTAATATGCCACTGCTTATTCTTCAATGGGTTAAATTTGATTTGTTTGCTTGTTCTTCCTTTGTCTCTGCTTACTACTCCTTGTCTTGCTATGCTTCTTTGATTTTTTGTTGCCTAAGGTGCTTCTTCTTTTGTTGTTGTTGACCACTTTCCTTTTGTCGTACACAGGAACCAATGGATATCGGGGATCAATGGACAAGGTTGTCAGATGAATAGCATCCAAGATTAAGTTGCATAGATTGGGATCAAGGGATGAACGATGGAGATTAACCAGAGGTGCTGGTGGAAGAGGAAACTGGGGGAGCCATCACAGCCATTGATGGTTGAGATCTACGGTCATCAGGCGCGAACAAGTCTGGACGTTAACCGAGAAGAAGGGCGGGATTATAAGCGGAGATAGTATTTCGGGCGGGGTAGAAACCATAAGTGGTAAAAGGGAGAGGTCGCCCGATTCCACTGATCGAGTGACACGTAGCAGTGGAGGAGAGAGAGAAAACCGCTTTTCGGCTGGGTAATCTCCATGCTTGTTGTCTGCCCAAAATTAATGGGAACTGTCTGATCCATTGAGTACAGATCGACAGTGGAGGAGTGTCATACAAGTTTGATTGAATAGGCTAATTGACAACCATCGGATCAAGCACTAGATCAAAAGTCCTGATTTGATCAGAGATTGGAGAAAGGAAGGAGCAACACTGTAGAAAAGGCTTGGGAGTGCAAGCCCGACGATAATTATAGTTGCGAATGAATGTTTCTTTGAAGTTCGGTTTAAGTGCTCGAACGAGTTTTTCCCGTTTATTCCGATAGAGCTGAAGTACCTACAAATGACATAATTGAAGGAAGGCCAAAATCTGGTTATAATAGTTAGGGAGGAGGGTTGAGATAATGGGAGGGGAATACGGAGGGTGTGGATGCTCAGAAGGGATTTGTACTCGCTGAGAGGAGGGAGTGAAGGGAGTGAAGAGATACGGGGTGAGCGAGTTGGGTAAGAAGAAGGATGGGGGCTTAAGATGAAGTTTGCGTGCTGAACAGAGGAAACACTACGGGCTATTAGAGAAGACAGGGAGGGGCTTTGAAATCAAAGTAACACTATAATAACATGGAAATTGAAGATTTCCTCACTGAGATTGCTGCTGGGATTTTTGTGATTGCACCCTCTATTCTTATAGTGCTTTATCTCAGCCCGAAACTTGCCTTCAATGAGATAGATTGCAACGTGGTTCTTGTGACCAGGATTACAATATTCATTCTTGCTGTTGCTCATATGAGAGTCTGAAGTTTCATGATTTTTCCTTTGCATTCTCATGATTTCCCGGCTGTTACTGCAGTGATGTGTCCTTTGTTGTTTTTTGGCTGTTGATTTTTGATTTATTGCTTTTATCATTGTGATTTTTCCCTTGGATTTGGTGAGCTTTATACTTGTGATTTTTGTTGATTATTAAGGAATAGAGTTGTGATATTCCTCCTGGTTTTCATGAACATGCCCTTCATTTTTTTTCACTGCTTGGTTTGCAAAATAATCTGCCTGTTGATTGTGAATTTTCAAGACATGTCTATAGATTACATTGCTGGAGCCTTCCAAGTTCTTCCTAATTCTTCTAAAAATTCTATTCATGAATTTATTGCTTGGATTTTTGTTTCTTACCATTTCCTCTATTATTATGGCTAAGTCTACTATTATGATAAGATTTTGAATTTCTCTTTTTTTTATTATTCTTGTTCCCATCAACAAGTTGTATGCTTCTGCCTTATTATTTGAGATTTGTCCCAATCCCCATTAATACATGACATTTTCTTTCCCATCCGGATCGAGGATTATTCCCCATGCCCCTGCCTTTCCCAGATTATGCTTTGAGGCCCCATCAAAGTATAGATAGTATCTATTCTGATTTTTCCTCCAGTTCATCAGTTCCTCTTCACTCATTCTTATTTTCCATATATTTCCTGAGTTTGTCTTCCTCTGTCCTTTTTGTCCATTATTATTTATTATGGCTTTGCTGAGCCAATCTCGCTCTTCTTGTTGAAGAGTGTTATAGTCTATTGGAGCTGTTCCTTTGAAATTGAGGATTTCAGAAGTTAATCCCCATTTTTTTGAGAGGGTCTTCCCTATCCTTGGGATTTGATTTTTGAAAATGCACTTGTTTCGTGTCAACCAAATTTTCCAACATAGAACTACTAGAATGCACTTCCATATTCTCTGAATTGTGGCTTTCTTCTTTTTTGTGTATGGGTAGGCCTTCTCAAAGGCCTGAAGAAAATCTGGCAAGGGCTTTTCAAAATTTATTCTTACTTCCAAATGACTTATCAGCTACTGCTAACATTCTTTGGCAAAAGTGCATTCTTGGAAAAGATGCTGTATATTTTCTTCAGCATCCATGCATAATGGGAATCATGTTGGACTTGAAAGCCTTTTTTTTAAAGTTTTCACTGGTCAATATTCTCCTTTTACAAGAGTCCAAATTAACATTTTGATTTTAGGCGGACTTTCTGATTTCCATGCTATTTTCCAAGAATTTCAATCTTGTTGATTTGGTTGTTCTTGAAGGATTTTATATCCAGTCCTAACTACGTATGTCCACCGCTTGGGTCCCAGAGATAATCGTTTTCCTCATCATGGTGGATTGGCACTACCCTTTTTAGGCGCTGCCTGATTTTTCTCCATTGCCCTTCCAAATATGTTGGAATTGCTAAGATTTTCTAGTCTTGCCACTCCTTTTGGTTCCATAGAGAGATTGAGTGTAAAATATTGAAACCTTTACCTTTCATCCACTCTTGTATGTCTTCAATTTTTGGATGAGTTTGTAGTGGTTCTTTTTCCATGATTCTGTCCTCCCAAATTGAAATTGTTTTTCCATTTCCTGGGATTTTAGAAATGTATCTACTCATTAATGGAATTGTTTTTTGAACTAGCTTCCATACTTGGGTACATTGTCTTATTGGGATATTTCCATTAAGAAATCTTTTCTTGGTTCCATCCATATATTTGGATATAAGAGTCTTTTCCCACCAACTCTCTTTTCCTGTAATTAGTCTCCAGACTATTTTCATTCCTAGTGCTGCATTCATGAGCTTAGGTATTTGTATTGATAGGCCTCCTTGTTCATAAGGTAGTATTACTTGCTCCCACCTGACCAGGCTAAATTTTTTGTTTTCTTGCTTTCCCCCTGCCACAAAAAGCTTCTTAAGATTAACTCCATTTGTTTGTGGGCACTTGTTGGGGCCATGATTATTGCATTTTGGTAGATAGGTAGTGCTGCAAGGAGTGCTTTGATTAGTATTACCCTTCCTACCATATTTAGCCACATCATACCCCAGATTTGTATTTTTTTTCATTTTTTCAATTTGTTTAGTCCATATTTCTGTCTTCATGTTCTCTTTTGAGATTGGAAGTCTCAGATAGAAGAAGTGTGTCCATTTTTCCTGTACAAGGATGTCTAATATTTGTGAGATCCTTTTCATA